>JARQOD010004993.1:15000-50932 GCA_033576555.1 Oophaga sylvatica
TGAGGATGAGGGTGAGACTGAGAATGACGCTGATGATGAGGGTGAGGATGAGGAAGAGGGTGAGGATGAGGTTGAGACTGAGGATGAGGCTGATGAAGAGGGTGAGGATGAGGATGAGGGTGATGATGACGGTGAGGATGAGGGTGATGAGGAAGAGGGTGAGGATGAGGGTGATGACGGTGAGGATGAGGGTGATGAGGAAGAGGGTGAGGATGAGGCTGATGAAGAGGGTGAGGATGAGGATGAGGTGATGATGACGGTGAGGATGAGGGTGATAAGGAAGAGGGTGAGGATGAGGCTGATGAAGAGGGTGAGGATGAGGATGAGGGTGATGATGACGGTGAGGATGAGGGTGATGAGGAAGAGGGTGAGGATGAGGGTGATGACGGTGAGGCTGAGGGTGATGATGACTGTGAAGATGAGGGTGATGAGGGTGAGGGTGCTCTGTCACAATACTCAGAGGTCGGAGCGCTGACACTGTCCTCCTGCGCGCTGCATGTTTCCGCCAAGACTGACTGGTCTCCCACACGCCGCAGCTTTTTAAGCTTAGCTGCGCCCCCTATCACTGGGTGCAAAGGTCGGTCCGGGGCCTTAAGCTTTCCCCCGTGCAACCTAGGTGACAGCCCTGACTGTTCAGGATCCGTCAATGACTCTGTTCTTCTCTTTACAACAGCACCGGGACACCAGGACTAGAGCCTGGCCTGTCAGCTGGGGGAGCGGAGCAGAGAGGATTGTGCTGGAGCTGTAGAGAGACCGGCCAGGATCTGTCTGAGAGGAGACTGCACCGGGACATCAGGACTAGAGCCTGGCCTGTCAGCTGGGGGAGCGGAGCAGAGAGGATTGTGCTGGAGCTGTAGAGAGACCGGCCAGGATCTGTCTGAGAGGAGACTGCACCGGGACATCAGGACTAGAGCCTGGCCTGTCAGCTGGGGGAGCGGAGCAGAGAGGATTGTGCTGGAGCTGTAGAGAGACCGGCCAGGATCTGTCTGAGAGGAGACTGCACCGGGACACCAGACTAGAGCCTGGCCTGTCAGCTGGGGGAGCGGAGCAGAGAGGATTGTGCTGGAGCTGTAGAGAGACCGGCCAGGATCTGTCTGAGAGGAGACTGCACCGGGACATCAGGACTAGAGCCTGGCCTGTCAGCTGGGGGAGCAGAGCAGAGAGGATTGTGCTGGAGCTGTAGAGAGACCGGCCAGGATCTGTCTGAGAGGAGACTGCACCGGGACACCAGGACTAGAGCCTGGCCTGTCAGCTGGGGGAGCGAGCAGAGAGGATTGTGCTGGAGCTGTAGAGAGACAGGCCAGGATCTGTCTGAGAGGAGACTGCACCGGGACATCAGGACTAGAGCCTGGCCTGTCAGCTGGGGGAGCAGAGCAGAGAGGATTGTGCTGGAGCTGTAGAGAGACAGGCCAGGATCTGTCTGAGAGGAGACTGCACCGGGACATCAGGACTAGAGCCGGCCTGTCAGCTGGGGGAGCGGAGCAGAGAGGATTGTGCTGGAGCTGTAGAGAACGGCCAGGATCTGTCTGAGAGGAGACTGCACCGGGACACCAGGACTAAGCCGGCCTGTCAGCTGGGGAGCAGAGCAGAGAGGATTGTGCTGGAGCTGTAGAGAGACCGGCCAGGATCTGTCTGAGAGGAGACTGCACCGGGACACAGGACTAGAGCCGGGCCTGTCAGCTGGGGAGCGAAGCAGAGAGGATTGTGCTGGAGCTGTAGAGAGACGGCCAGGATCTGTCTGAGAGGAGACTGCACCGGGACACCAGGACTAGAGCCGGGCCTGTCAGCTGGGGAGCGAGCAGAGAGGATTGTGCTGGAGCTGTAGAGAGACCGCCAGGATCTGTCTGAGAGGAGACTGCACCGGACACCAGGACTAGAGCCGGGCCTGTCAGCTGGGGAGCAGAGCAGAGAGGATTGTGCTGGAGCTGTAGAGAGACCGGCCAGGATCTGTCTGAGAGGAGACTGCACCGGGACACAGGACTAGAGCCGGGCCTGTCAGCTGGGGGAGCAGAGCAGAGAGGATTGTGCTGGAGCTGTAGAGAGACCGGCCAGGATCTGTCTGAGAGGAGACTGCACCGGGACATCAGGACTAGAGCCGGCCTGTCAGCTGGGGAGCAGAGCAGAGAGGATTGTGCTGGAGCTGTAGAGAGACCGGCCAGGATCTGTCTGAGAGGAGACTGCACCGGGACATCAGGACTAAAGCCGGGCCTGTCAGCTGGGGAGCAGAGCAGAGAGGATTGTGCTGGAGCTGTAGAGAGACCGGCCAGGATCTGTTGAGAGGAGACTGCACCGGGACATCAGGACTAGAGCCGGCCTGTCAGCTGGGGAGCAGGAGCAGAGAGGATTGTGCTGGAGCTGTAGAGAGACGGCCAGGATCTGTCTGAGAGGAGACTGCACGGGACACCAGGACTAGAGCCTGGCCTGTCAGCTGGGGAGCAGAGCAGAGAGGATTGTGCTGGAGCTGTAGAGAGACGGCCAGGATCTGTCTGAGAGGAGACTGCATCGGGACACCAGGACTAGAGCCTGGCCTGTCAGCTGGGGAGCAGAGCAGAGAGGATTGTGCTGGAGCTGTAGAGAGACCGGCCAGGATCTGTCTGAGAGGAGACTGCACCGGACACCAGGACTAGAGCCGGGCCTGTCAGCTGGGGGCGAGCAGAGAGGATTTGCTGGAGCTGTAGAGAGACCGGCCAGGATCTGTCTGAGAGGAGACTGCACCGGGACACCAGGACTAGAGCCTGGCCTGTCAGCTGGGGAGCAGAGCAGAGAGGATTGTGCTGGAGCTGTAGAGAGACCGGCCAGGATCTGTCTGAGAGGAGACTGCACCGGGACACCAGGACTAGAGCCTGGCCTGTCAGCTGGGGAGCAGAGCAGAGAGGATTGTGCTGGAGCTGTAGAGAGACCGGCCAGGATCTGTCTGAGAGGAGACTGCACGGGACACCAGGACTAGAGCCGGCCTGTCAGCTGGGGGAGCGGAGCAAGAGGATTGTGCTGGAGCTGTAGAGAGACCGGCCAGGATCTGTCTGAGAGGAGACTGCATCCGGGACACCAGGACTAGAGCCTGGCCTGTCAGCTGGGGAGCGAGCAGAGTAGGATTGTGCTGGAGCTGTAGAGAGACCGGCCAGGATCTGTCTGAGAGGAGACTGCACCGGACACCAGGACTAGAGCCTGGCCTGTCAGCTGGGGAGCGAGCAGAGAGGATTGTGCTGGAGCTGTAGAGAGACCGGCCAGGATCTGTCTGAGAGGAGACTGCACGGGACACCAGGACTAGAGCCGGGCCTGTCAGCTGGGGGAGCGGAGCAGAGAGGATTGTGCTGGAGCTGTAGAGAGACCGGCCAGGATCTGTCTGAGAGGAGACTGCACCGGGACACCAGGACTAGAGCCGGGCCTGTCAGCTGGGGGAGCGGAGCAGAGAGGATTGTGCTGGAGCTGTAGAGAGACCGCCAGGATCTGTCTGAGAGGAGACTGCACCGGGACACCAGGACTAGAGCCGGCCTGTCAGCTGGGGGAGCGAGCAGAGAGGATTGTGCTGGAGCTGTAGAGAGACCGGCCAGGATCTGTCTGAGAGGAGACTGCATCGGGACACCAGGACTAGAGCCGGGCCTGTCAGCTGGGGGAGCAAGCAGAGAGGATTGTGCTGGAGCTGTAGAGAGACCGGCCAGGATCTGTCTGAGAGGAGACTGCATCGGACACCAGGACTAGAGCCGGGCCTGTCAGCTGGGGAGCGGAGCAGAGAGGATTGTGCTGGAGCTGTAGAGAGACCGGCCAGGATCTGTCTGAGAGGAGACTGCACCGGGACACCAGGACTAGAGCCGGCCTGTCAGCTGGGGGAGCGGAGCAGAGAGGATTGTGCTGGAGCTGTAGAGAGACCAGCCAGGATCTGTCTGAGAGGAGACTGCACCGGGACACCAGGACTAGAGCCTGGCCTGTCAGCTGGGGGAGCGGAGCAGAGAGGATTGTGCTGGAGCTGTAGAGAGACCGGCCAGGATCTGTCTGAGAGGAGACTGCACCCGGGACACCAGGACTAGAGCCTGGCCTGTCAGCTGGGGGAGCGAGCAGAGAGGATTGTGCTGGAGCTGTAGAGAGACCGGCCAGGATCTGTCTGAGAGGAGACTGCACCGGGACACAGGACTAGAGCCGGCCTGTCAGCTGGGGAGCAGAGCAGAGAGGATTTGCTGGAGCTGTAGAGAGACCGGCCAGGATCTGTCTGAGAGGAGACTGCACGGGACACTAGGACTAGAGCCTGGCCTGTCAGCTGGGGGAGCGAGCAGAGAGGATTGTGCTGGAGCTGTAGAGAGACCGGCCAGGATCTGTCTGAGAGGAGACTGCATCGGGACACCAGGACTAGAGCCTGGGCCTGTCAGCTGGGGAGCGGAGCAGAGAGGATTGTGCTGGAGCTGTAGAGAGACGGCCAGGATCTGTCTGAGAGGCAGACTGCATCGGGACACCAGGACTAGAGCCTGGCCTGTCAGCTGGGGAGCGGAGCAGAGAGGATTGTGCTGGAGCTGTAGAGAGACAGGCCAGGATCTGTCTGAGAGGAGACTGCATCGGGACACCAGACTAGAGCCTGGCCTGTCAGCTGGGGGAGCGGAGCAGAGAGGATTGTGCTGGTGCTGTAGAGAGACGGCCAGGATCTGTCTGAGAGGAGACTGCACCGGGACACCAGGACTAGAGCCTGGCCTGTCAGCTGGGGGAGCGAGCAGAGAGGATTGTGCTGGAGCTGTAGAGAGACAGGCCAGGATCTGTCTGAGAGGAGACTGCACCGGGACACCAGGACTAAAGCCTGGCCTGTCAGCTGGGGGAGCAGAGCAGAGAGGATTGTGCTGGAGCTGTAGAGAGACCGGCCAGGATCTGTCTGAGAGGAGACTGCACGGGACACCAGGACTAGAGCCTGGCCTGTCAGCTGGGGAGCGGAGCAGAGAGGATTGTGCTGGAGCTGTAGAGAGACCGGCCAGGATCTGTCTGAGAGGAGACTGCACCGGGACACCAGGACTAGAGCCTGGCCTGTCAGCTGGGGAGCGGAGCAGAGAGGATTGTGCTGGAGCTGTAGAGAGACCGGCTGTAAGGTTCTTTGTACATGTTCTTGAAACTCAGTTTTCCATCAGCCATTTTGCTTTCTGTCTTGCTGCAGCTATCTTGCCCTCAGTCAATATGGAGTTTTCAGCTTTCATGTTCCCGCCCTGATTCTCTCCCTCTTGCTTCTTAAGCAGCCACAGCTGAGCAATCAGTGCTTCAGAATCTAGCCTGCAGTGAACCTGTGACCTGACTCCTGGAAGCCTTGGACTATGTACTCCAGCTATTCCTACTGAGGAACTCTGAACACTTGTGGACTCTGGAACCCTGCTCTTTGAAAGATCCACGTTTGCATGGACTTACGGTAACAGAGAAGAAGATCCTGAACCTGTTGTGGAGAGTGATTGCTGAGCTTAAGTTACTCTGGCCTGCTGTGTCTCCTGCTTCTGTATCTGCAAACTGTGTGACTATTTTTGCCACTTGTATGAAGTAATACAAGACCTTCTATATCAAACCTGTGTCTCATGTATTTTCATCGCACCCAAGCACAAGACGCTATATGAACTGTACTACATACATTACAAGATTCTGAAGCCAAAACGTTAGTGTCTGCTGGGTCTGGGAAGGCTGTGTCTGCTGTAACTGTGGATATCAGACGTCCAGTTGTACTTTCTGTGATGACAGTGGTTGTGACTTCTCACAACCATTCCAGGTGAGCAATTCCCTTAAGTTTTTTTTTCTGCAGTGTTACCACAGGTAAACACTATTGTTTTTTTTTTTCTCTTCCCTCTTTTGTGTCTGCTGTAACTGTGGATATCAGATGTCCGGTTGAACTTTCTGTGATGATAGTGGTTGTGACTTCTCACAACCATTCCAGGTGAGCAGTTCCCTTAATTTTTTTTCTCTCTGCAGTGTTACCACAGGTAAACACTATTGTTTTTTTTTTCTTTTCTCCTCTCCTTCCAGTACTCCTGTCTTAAAAGATCTGGAAAATGGAGGCCCGCATAAAGGAACTTTGCGGAGTGACTGATAATATCCTTGCAGATTTACAGACTATAAAAACCCGTTTTACAAACCTACAGGACCTCACTAATCACAATTTGCAAGTGTTTGGACAGACTGCCCAGGATTTGCGAGCCAGGATTGAGGTTCTAGAGGAGCGAGTCCAGGCTCCTGCCGTAGCCCCAAGTTCTGGGATTCCCAAGTTGCCCCCTTTTCGTTTTGGCGGTGAACGTGAAAAATTCAGGGGATTTATTAACCAATGCAATCTGTTTTTTTCTGCACATGCTTCACAATTTCCCACTGAACGATCTAAAGTGCTTACTATAATTATGTTGCTTACCAACAAGGCTTTGATGTGGGCAAACCCTCTGATTGAGACTGAGGATGAATGTTTGGATCATCTTGATGCTTTCATTTCAGCCATGGGGCAGGTGTTTGATGACCCCAATCGAGGTGCAACAGCTGAAGCAGCCATGTTAACTTTGAGCCAAGGTAAGCACTCGGTAGCCGAATATGCCTTGGATTTCAGGAGATGGGCCCTTGATACCACCTGGGACAGTTCCGCCAAAAAATCTATTTTTCGAAAGGGGTTGTCTCCACTAATTAAGGATGAACTTGCTCGTGCCGACCCTCCCACTGCGTTAGGTGACTTTATTAACTACTGCATCCGTATTGATGCTCGCCTGACTGAACGCAGGCAAGAGAGATGGTTCGAAAGCAATCGCACTAACCTTTTCCTACCTTCCTCCCCATCTAAGGAACCTTTGAGTAGGATCACACCCTGAACCTGAACACATGCAGGTAGACTCTTTACAAAGACGGGTTAGTGATGCACGCAAGGAACATCGTTTTAAGGAAAATCTATGTTTCTATTGTGGTAAGTCAGGGCACTTCATTATAAACTGCCCCAGCCGTTCTCGTAAGACTACTGCAGCACTCATTCACTGTGAGTGTTGCGAGAGGAGATCTGTCAGGTCCGAGCCTCAGGCTCCAGAGAGATCTGCAGCAACAGATCTTGATTTCTCGGACTTAAACTCCGTTACTTCTGAGGACGATGACTGTGTAAACGCTGCAATTTTTCAAGTTTCCTCAGCGGTGTCCCAGCTGAGTTGTAGGAAAAACAATTCTCATTGCTTCCTTTCCATCAAACTCTGGGTTAACTCAGTCTGGGTGTCTAGCTCTGCTATGATCGACTCAGGGCAAGTGGGAATTTTATGGATGTCTCCTTTGCTCTGAAACAGGGGATACGTTCAGTGAAGAAGGCTACTCCAGTACAGATGGAAACTGTGGATGGCTCCCTGCTGACCTCTGGACCAGTGGATCAGGAAACGGAGCCTTTGAGGGTCCTTATGGGTAAAGATCATCAAGAGAAACTGTCCTTTATGCTTATCTCTTCTCCCCACTTTCCCATTATTCTAGGGCTACCATGGCTGCAGGCTCAGAACCCTACCATTAACTGGGAGACCAAGGAATTACACTTTCCAGAGAAACAGATGAGTCCAGAAGTTTCAGCTTGCTCTGTTCCTAAAGGAACCATGTCAGTCCCTGAACTACCAGCTGTATACCAGGACTATGTGGATTTATGTGACAAGAAGAACGCTGACCAGCTTCCCCTCACCGTCCATATGATTGTCCAATTGAATTATTGCCTGGAGCAGAGATACCTTTTGGTAAGATCTACCCCCTGGCGGGGCATGAGCTAAAGGCTTTAAAGGATTACATAGACGAAAATCTAGCCAAGGGCTTCATACGCCCCTCTTCATCTCCTGCAGGTGCACCCATCTTCTTTGTGAAGAAGAAAGATGGATCTCTGAGACCCTGCGTAGACTATAGGGAACTCAATAAGGTTACTATTAGAAACCGTTATCCATTGCCTTTAATCCCTGAGTTATTGGAGAGAGTGCGGCATGCCAAAATTTTCTCTAAATTGGATCTCCGTGGGGCCTATAACTTGGTCCGTATTAGACCTGGGGATGAATGGAAGACTGCATTCAGGTCACGCTATGGACACTTTGAATATCTAGTTATGCCTTTTGGTCTGAGTACCGCCCCAGCCACTTTCCAACACTTGGTGAATGACATCTTCAGGGATCTCCTAGATACATTCGTGGTGATTTATTTGGATGATATTCTAATTTTTTCTAACTCCACAGAGGAACATCATGGACATGTGAGAATGGTCTTGGAACGTCTAAGACAAAACCATCTTTACATCAAGCTTGAAAAGTGTGAATTCCATAGGACCGAAATTCAATTTCTGGGGTATGTACTGTCTACACAAGGAATTAGTATGGATGGAAGTAAGACCCAAGCCATCAAGGATTGGCCAAGTCCTAGAAATGTGAAGGAGGTGCAGCGCTTCATCGGGTTTGCCAATTTCTATAGACGTTTCATTAGGAATTTCTCTGAGGTAGTGTCACCTATCACCCAACTTACCCGGAAAGAGTCTAGGTTCTCCTGGACTCCCCAAGCCCAGGAAGCATTTTCTCGTCTAAAAGATAAATTTACCACCGCACCTATCTTGGTACATCCCAACCCCGAACTTGCCTTCATAATAGAGGTGGATGCTTCAGATTGTGCCGTTGGAGCTATACTCTCTCAGAGAACAGGTGAGAAGAATGTCTTGCATCCCTGTGCCTTCTTTTCCCAGCAGTTGTCTTCGGCTGAGAGGAACTACGATGTGGGCAATAGAGAGTTGTTGGCCATTATTGCCGCCTTCAAAGAATGGAGACACCTTCTTCAGGGAGCTGCACAGCAAATAGTCGTCCTGACAGACCATCGTAACCTTGAATTTATCAGGTCGGCTAAGTGCCTGACTCCTCGCCAGGCTCGCTGGAATCTTTTCTTAAACCAATTTAATTTTGTCATTTCTTATAGACCAGGATCGCGCAATGGAAAGGCTGATGCACTCTCTAGGATTCATTCAGCAGAGACCCGTCCACTTGCTCCTCCTAAGACTATTCTTCCTGACTTTAGATTCCTGGGAGTGATTCATAATCAAGACCTACTTAAGGACATCAAGGAAGCATACCATGCGGATTCCTTGTTGGCACAACCCCCAAGGGACGTAAGTCTTGTCTTTAAGAATGGTGTGTGGATTCTGGGACAACGTCTGTATATTCCTGAAACAGTCACATTGAGAGTATTGCAACTCATTCACGATTCCAAGATAGCTGGGCATAGAGGAATTCTAAAGACACAGGAATTTCTTTCTCGTTTCTTTTGGTGGCCCACTTGCAGGAAGGATGTTTTAAACTATGTCACTTCATGTGAAGTCTGTGCAAGATGCAAAACACCTCGCTCCTCACCAACTGGTCTGTTACAACCTCTTCCCACCCCGTCCTGCCCGTGGGGATCTATTTCTATGGACTTCATTGTGGAGTTACCAACCTCTCAAGGGAAAAACACCATTCTAGTGATGGTTGATCGTTTAACAAAGGCAGCTCATTTTATTCCTTGTGTCGGCTTACCCACTGCAAAACAGACATCAGATTTGATGATTAAAGATGTGTTTCGCTTACATGGAGTACCGGATGAGGTTATTTCGGATCGAGGGTGCAATTCACTTCAAGGTTTTGGCAAAATTTCTGTGCAGCATTGGACATTAAAGTAAACCTTTCTTCTGCTTTTCATCCCCAGACTAATGGACAGACCGAACGAACCAATCAAACTCTGGAGCAGTATCTCCGCTGCTTTATCTGCCACCTACAGGATGATTGAGTGGATCTACTTCCATTGGCTGAGTTCTCTTATAACAACTCTCAGAGCGCCTCCACTAAGCAGTCTCCTTTTTACTCCAATCTAGGTTATCATCCTAACATTCTTCCACGATTTCCCATAGAAACGCCTTTACCAGCAGTGGCCGAAAGAATCACGACTTTACAGAAGAATATGGATCTTCTAAAGGAGAATCTGGAATTGGCTCAGGAAAGGTACAAGAAAGCAGCAGATAAATTTCGTAAACCTGCACCAGCTTTCAAGGTAGGAGACCTGGTCTGGCTGTCAACCAGAAATCTTAAGTTAAGGATTCCATCGTCTAAGTTGGGACATAAGTACATTGGACCCTATAAAATCAGTAAAATTATAAGTGCCGTTGCTTGTCGTCTTCAACTGCCTAGAACTATGAGAATCCACCCTGTCTTTCATGTATCCCTACTAAAGGCTGCAACACCCAATACGTTTCCTGGACGTTCTTCTCCTTGCCCTGACCCAGTGCTAGTCGATGGTCGGGAAGAATTTGTGGTGGAAAGAATTCTAGATTCCAGGTTATACAGAAATCAGTTACAGTATTTGATTAAATGGCAGGGCTACCCAGTGGAGGACAACTCATGGGAACCAGTCAATAACGTTAATGCTCCTCGTTTGCTCCGCCAGTTTCATCAGAGGTACCCAGACAAGCCTGGTCTGAGGCCATCCGGAGGTTGTCCCTAAGGGGGAGTAATGTAAGGTTCTTTGTACATGTTCTTGAAACTCAGTTTTCCGTCAGCCATTTTGCTTTCTGTCTTGCTGCAGCTATCTTGCCCTCAGTCAATATGGAGTTTTCAGCTTTCATGTTCCCGCCCTGATTCTCTCCCTCTTGCTTCTTAAGCAGCCACAGCTGAGCAATCAGTGCTTCAGAATCTAGCCTGCAGTGAACCTGTGACCTGACTCCTGGAAGCCTTGGACTATGTACTCCAGCTATTCCTACTGAGGAACTCTGAACACTTGTGGACTCTGGAACCCTGCTCTTTGAAAGATCCACGTTTGCATGGACTTACGGTAACAGAGAAGAAGATCCTGAACCTGTTGTGGAGAGTGATTGCTGAGCTTAAGTTACTCTGGCCTGCTGTGTCTCCTGCTTCTGTATCTGCAAACTGTGTGACTATTTTGCCACTTGTATGAAGTAATACAAGACCTTCTATATCAAACCTGTGTCTCATGTATTTTCATCGCACCCAAGCACAAGACGCTATATGAACTGTACTACATACATTACACCGGCCAGGATCTGTCTGAGAGGAGACTGCACCGGGACACCAGGACTAGAGCCGGGCCTGTCAGCTGGGGAGCGGAACAGAGAGGATTGTGCTGGAGCTGTACAGAGACAGGCCAGGATCTGTCTGAGAGGAGACTGCATCGGGACACCAGGACTAGAGCCGGGCCTGTCAGCTGGGGGGCAGAGCAGAGAGGATTGTGCTGGAGCTGTAGAGAGACCGGCCAGGATCTGTGTGAGAGGAGACTGCATCGGGACATCAGGAATAGAGCCTGGCCTGTCAGCTGGGGAGCGGAGCAGAGAGGATTGTGCTGGAGCTGTAGACAGGCCAGGATCTTGCTGAGAGGAGACAGCACCAGGACTAGAGCCTGGCCTGTCAGCTGGGGAGCGGAGCAGAGAGGATTGTGCTGGAGCTGTAGAGAGATGGGCCAGGATCTGTCTGAGAGGAGACTGCACCGGGACACCAGGACTAGAGCCTGGCCTGTCAGCTGGGGGAGCAGAGCAGAGAGGCTTGTGCTGGAGCTGTAGAGAGACGGGCCAGGATCTGTCTGAGAGGAGACTGCAGCGGGACATCAGGACTAGAGCCTGGCCTGTCAGCTGGGGGAGCAGAGCAGAGAGGATTGTGCTGGAGCTGTAGAGAGACCGGCCAGGATCTGTCTGAGAGGAGACTGCATCGGGACATCAGGACTAGAGCCTGGCCTGTCAGCTGGGGGAGCAGAGCAGAGAGGATTGTGCTGGAGCTGTAGAGAGACCGGCCAGATCTGTCTGAGAGGAGACTGCACCGGGACACCAGGACTAGAGCCGGGCCTGTCAGCTGGGGAGCAGAGCAGAGAGGATTGTGCTGGAGCTGTAGAGAGACCGGCCAGGATCTGTCTGAGAGGAGACTGCATCGGACACCAGGACTAGAGCCGGCCTGTCAGCTGGGGGACAGAGCAGAGAGGATTGTGCTGGAGCTGTAGAGAGACCGGCCAGGATCTGTCTGAGAGGAGACTGCACCGGGACACCAGGACTAGAGCCGGGCCTGTCAGCTGGGGGAGCAGAGCAGAGAGGATTGTGCTGGAGCTGTAGAGAGACCGGCCAGGATCTGTCTGAGAGGAGACTGCATCGGGACACCAGGACTAGAGCCGGGCCTGTCAGCTGGGGGAGCGAGCAGAGAGGATTGTGCTGGAGCTGTAGAGAGACCAGCCAGGATCTGTCTGAGAGGAGACTGCACCGGGACACCAGGACTAGAGCCTGGCCTGTCAGCTGGGGGAGCAGAGCAGAGAGGATTGTGCTGGAGCTGTAGAGAGACCGGCCAGGATCTGTCTGAGAGGAGACTGCATCGGACACCAGGACTAGAGCCGGCCTGTCAGCTGGGGAGCGGAACAGAGAGGATTGTGCTGGAGCTGTAGAGAGACCGGCCAGGATCTGTCTGAGAGGAGACTGCACCGGGACACCAGGACTAGAGCCGGGCCTGTCAGCTGGGGGAGCGGAACAGAGAGGCTTGTGCTGGAGCTGTAGAGAGACCGGCCAGGATCTGTCTGAGAGGAGACTGCACCGGGACACCAGGACTAGAGCCTGGCCTGTCAGCTGGGGAGCAGAGCAGAGAGGATTGTGCTGGAGCTGTAGAGAGACCGGCCAGGATCTGTCTGAGAGGAGACTGCACCGGGACACCAGGACTAGAGCCGGGCCTGTCAGCTGGGGGAGCAGAGCAGAGAGGCTTGTGCTGGAGCTGTAGAGAGACCGGCCAAGATCTGTCTGAGAGGAGACTGCATCGGGACACCAGGACTAGAGCCGGGCCTGTCAGCTGGGGAGCAGAGCAGAGAGGATTGTGCTGGAGCTGTAGAGAGACCGGCCAGGATCTGTCTGAGAAGAGACTGCACCGGGACACCAGGACTAGAGCCGGGCCTGTCAGCTGGGGAGCGGAGCAGAGAGGATTGTGCTGGAGCTGTAGAGAGACCAGCCAGATCTGTCTGAGAGGAGACTGCACCGGGACACCAGGACTAGAGCCGGGCCTGTCAGCTGGGGGAGCGGAGCAGAGAGGATTGTGCTGGAGCTGTAGAGAGACCGGCCAGGATCTGTCTGAGAGGAGACTGCATCGGGACACCAGGACTAGAGCCGGGCCTGTCAGCTAGGGAGCGGAACAGAGAGGATTGTGCTGGAGCTGTAGAGAGACAGGCCAGGATCTGTCTGAGAGGAGACTGCATCGGGACACCAGGACTAGAGCCTGGCCTGTCAGCTGGGGGAGCAGAGCAGAGAGGATTGTGCTGGAGCTGTAGAGAGACCGGCCAGGATCTGTCTGAGAGGAGACTGCACCGGGACACCAGGACTAGAGCCGGGCCTGTCAGCTGGGGAGCGGAACAGAGAGGCTTGTGCTGGAGCTGTAGAGGGACCGGCCAGGATCTGTCTGAGAGGAGACTGCATCGGGACACCAGGACTAGAGCCGGGCCTGTCAGCTGGGGGAGCGGAGCAGAGAGGATTGTGCTGGAGCTGTAGAGAGACCGGCCAGGATCTGTCTGAGAGGAGACTGCACCGGGACACCAGGACTAGAGCCGGGCCTGTCAGCTGGGGGAGCGGAGCAGAGAGGATTGTGCTGGAGCTGTAAGAGACCGGCCAGGATCTGTCTGAGAGGAGACTGCACCGGGACACCAGGACTAGAGCCTGGCCTGTCAGCTGGGGAGCGGAACAGAGAGGATTGTGCTGGAGCTGTAGAGAGACAGGCCAGGATCTGTCTGAGAGGAGACTGCATCGGGACACCAGGACTAGAGCCGGCCTGTCAGCTGGGGGGGCAGAGCAGAGAGGATTGTGCTGGAGCTGTAGAGAGACCGGCCAGGATCTGTGTGAGAGGAGACTGCACCGGGACATCAGGAATAGAGCCTGGCCTGTCAGCTGGGGAGCGGAGCAGAGAGGATTGTGCTGGAGCTGTAGAGAGACCGCCAGGATCTGTCTGAGAGGAGACAGCACCAGGACTAGAGCCTGGCCTGTCAGCTGGGGGAGCGGAGCAGAGAGGATTGTGCTGGAGCTGTAGAGAGACGGACAGGATCTGTCTGAGAGGAGACTGCATCGGACATCAGGACTAGAGCCGGCCTGTCAGCTGGGGGAGTGGAGCAGAGAGGATTGTGCTGGAGCTGTAGAGAGACCAGCCAGGATCTGTCTGAGAGGAGACTGCACCGGGACACCAGACTAGAGCCTGGCCTGTCAGCTGGGGGAGCAGAGCAGAGAGGATTGTGCTGGAGCTGTAGAGAGACCGGCCAGGATCTGTCTGAGAGGAGACTGCATCGGGACACCAGGACTAGAGCCGGCCTGTCAGCTGGGGGAGCGAACAGAGAGGATTGTGCTGGAGCTGTAGAGAGACCGGCCAGGATCTGTCTGAGAGGAGACTGCACCGGGACACCAGGACTAGAGCCGGCCTGTCAGCTGGGGAGCGACAGAGAGGATTGTGCTGGAGCTGTAGAGAGACCGCCAGGATCTGTCTGAGAGGAGACTGCACCGGGACACCAGGACTAGAGCCGGGCCTGTCAGCTGGGGGAGCGGAACAGAGAGGCATTGTGCTGGAGCTGTAGAGAGACCGGCCAGGATCTGTCTGAGAGGAGACTGCACCGGGACACCAGGACTAGAGCCTGGCCTGTCAGCTGGGGAGCGAGCAGAGAGGATTGTGCTGGAGCTGTAGAGAGACCGCCAGGATCTGTCTGAGAGGAGACTGCACCGGGACACCAGGACTAAAGCCGGGCCTGTCAGCTGGGGAGCGAACAGAGAGGATTGTGCTGGAGCTGTAGAGAGACAGGCCAGGATCTGTCTGAGAGGAGACTGCATCGGGACACCAGGACTAGAGCCGGCCTGTCAGCTGGGGAGCAGAGCAGAGAGGATTGTGCTGGAGCTGTAGAGAGACCGGCCAGGGTCTGTCTGAGAGGAGACTGCACGGACACCAGACTAGAGCCTGGCCTGTCAGCTGGGGGAGCAGAGCAGAGAGGATTGTGCTGGAGCTGTAGAGAGACCGGCCAGGATCTGTCTGAGAGGAGACTGACCGGGACATCAGGACTAGAGCCGGCCTGTCAGCTGGGGAGCGGAGCAGAGAGGATTGTGCTGGAGCTGTAGAGAGACCGGCCAGGATCTGTCTGAGAGGAGACTGCACCGGACACAGGACTAGAGCCTGGCCTGTCAGCTGGGGGAGCAGAGCAGAGAGGATTGTGCTGGAGCTGTAGAGAGACCGGCCAGGATCTGTCTGAGAGGAGACTGCATCGGGACACCAGGACTAGAGCCGGGCCTGTCAGCTGGGGGAGCGGAGCAGAGAGGATTGTGCTGGAGCTGTAGAGAGACCGGCCAGGATCTGTCTGAGAGGAGACTGCACCGGGACACCAGGACTAGAGCCGGCCTGTCAGCTGGGGAGCGAACAGAGAGGATTGTGCTGGAGCTGTAGAGAGACCGGCCAGGATCTGTCTGAGAGGAGACTGCACCGGGACACCAGGACTAGAGCCGGGCCTGTCAGCTGGGGGAGCAGAGCAGAGAGGATTGTGCTGGAGCTGTAGAGAGACCGGCCAGGATCTGTCTGAGAGGAGACTGCACCGGGACACCAGGACTAGAGCCTGGCCTGTCAGCTGGGGGAGCGGAGCAGAGAGGATTGTGCTGGAGCTGTAGAGAGACCGGCCAGGATCTGTCTGAGAGGAGACTGCACCGGGACACCAGGACTAGAGCCGGGCCTGTCAGCTGGGGAGCGGAACAGAGAGGATTGTGCTGGAGCTGTAGGAGAGACAGGCCAGGATCTGTCTGAGAGGAGACTGCATCCGGGACACCAGGACTAGAGCCGGGCCTGTCAGCTGGGGGAGCAGAGCAGAGAGGATTGTGCTGGAGCTGTAGAGAGACCGGCCAGGATCTGTCTGAGAGGAGACTGCACCGGGACACCAGGACTAGAGCCGGGCCTGTCAGCTGGGGAGCAGAGAGGATTGTGCTGGAGCTGTAGAGAGACCGGCCAGGATCTGTCTGAGAGGAGACTGCATCGGGACATCAGGACTAGAGCCTGGCCTGTCAGCTGGGGAGCAGAGCAGAGAGGATTGTGCTGGAGCTGTAGAGAAACCGGCCAGGATCTGTCTGAGAGGAGACTGCACCGGGACACCAGGACTAGAGCCTGGCCTGTCAGCTGGGGGAGCAGAGCAGAGAGGCTTGTGCTGGAGCTGTAGAGAGACCGGCCAGGATCTGTCTGAGAGGAGACTGCATCGGGACATCAGGACTAGAGCCTGGCCTGTCAGCTGGGGGAGCGGAGCAGAGAGGATTGTGCTGGAGCTGTAGAGAGACCGGCCAGGATCTGTGTGAGAGGAGACAGCATCGGGACACCAGGACTAGAGCCGGGCCTGTCAGCTGGGGGAGCAGAGAGGATTGTGCTGGAGCTGTAGAGAGACGGGCCAGGATCTGTCTGAGAGGAGACTGCACCGGGACACCAGGACTAGAGCCGGGCCTGTCAGCTGGGGAGCGGAGCAGAGAGGATTGTGGAATTACAGACTTAACAAAAAAGTGTGTAACAACTGAAATTATGTCTTATATTCTAGGTTCTTCACCTTTTGCTTTGATGACTGCTTTGCACACTCTTGGCATTCTCTTGATGAGCTTCAAGAGGTAGTCACCGGGAATTGTTTTCACTTCACAGGTGTGCCCTGTCAGGTTTAATAAGTGGGATTTCTGGCCTTATAAATGAGGTTGGGACCATCAGTTGTGTTGTGCAGAAGTCTGGTGGATATACAGCTGATAGTCCTACTGAATAGACTGTTAGAATTTGTATTATGGCTAGAAAAAAGCAGCTAAGTAAAGAAAAACGAGTGGCCATCATTACTTTAAGAAATGAAGGTCAGTCAGTCCGAAAAATTGGGAAAACTTTGAAAGTGTCCCCAAGTGCAGTTGCAAAAACCATCAAGCGCTACAAAGAACCCGGCTCACATGAGGACCGCCCCAGGAAAGGAAAACCAAGAGTCACCTCTGCTTCTGAGGATAAGTTTATCCGAGTCACCAGCCTCAGAAATCGCAGGTTTACAGCAGCTCAGATTAGAGACCGGGTCAATGCCACACAGAGTTCTAGCAGCAGACACATCTCTACAACAACTGTTAAGAGGAGACTTTGTGCAGCAGCCTTCATGGTAAAATAGCTGCTAGGAAACCACTGCTAAGGACAGGCAACAAGCAGAAGAGACTTGTTTGGGCTAAAGAACACAAGGAATGGACATTAGACCAGTGGAAATCTGTGCTTTGGTCTGATGAGTCCAAATTTGAGATCTTTGGTTCCAACCATCGTGTCTTTGTGCGATGCAGAAAAGGTGAACGGCTGGACTCTACATGCCTGGTTCCCACCGTGAAGCATGGAGGAGGAGAGGTGTGATGGTGTGGGGGTGCTTTGCTGGTGACACTGTTGGGGATTTATTCAAAATTGAAGGCATTCCATCCGGTTTGCGTTTAGTTGGACCATCATTTATTTTTCAACAGGACAATGACCCCCAAACACACCTCCAGGCTGTGTAAGGGCTATTTGACCAAGAAGGAGAGTGATGGGTGCTACGCCAGATGACCTGGCCTCCACAGTCACCAGACCTGAACCCAATCGAGATGGTTTGGGGTGAGCTGGACCGCAGAGTGAAGGCAAAAGGGCCGACAAGTGCTAAGCATCTCTGGGAACTCCTTCAAGACTGTTGAAGACCATTTCCGGTGACTACCTCTTGAAGCTCATCAAGAGAATGCCAAGAGTGTGCAAAGCAGTCATCAAAGCAAAAGGTGGCTACTGTGAAGAACCTAGAATATAAGACATATTTTCAGTCGTTTCACACTTTTTTGTAAAGTGTAATGTATAATTCCACATGTGATAATTCATAGTTTTGATGCCTTCAGTGTGAGTGTACAATTTTCATAGTCATGAAAATACAGAAAAATCTTTCAATGAGAAGGTGTGTCCAAACTTTTGGTCTGTACTGTATATATGTTTATATACAGTATGATGTGACTTCTTATGTCCCAGCTCTTTTGTAGCCATGTTCTCGGCTCTGCATGGACTCGGCACCGGACACCAGCGGTATCTACAGAATCCCGCGCTGGTCGTTTTTTTCTTCTGCGACTTTCTTCTAATTACAGCTGTGAACCCTCCTGAACATCGCTGCTGCCTGTCACCTCCTTCCCGGTCTGTGCTTGTCCTCCGTGTGAATCACAACGTGCCGCCGAGGCCCCCGGCACAGCTGGATCATTTTCTTCGTAGATTCATTATGTTGTGACCACAATATCAATCATTGGAAACGTCTCAGTCCTCGAGTCATGTGACCACAGTGTCCCTGAACTGTCACTCGGACAGCGATGGTTAGCTGCCGTGCATTGTGCGTGACGCCGGCAGAGCGGGACATCAGTACAAATGTCAGACATGACCTGCTTCACATTATGGGGGTAAAGACTGAAGAAACAACTCACTGCCACTATGGTCATGTGACGTCTCCAGGTGTACGATGACACAGATAATGATCAGACGTGGCGCGGTCACGTGATGTCTCCAGGTATATGATGACACAGTGTCACAATCCACTTTTGGATCTGTGGCAGATCTCTCTTTGCATATTAAAACCTTTCCTTTCAGGCCATCGGGGGTTAATGTCAGTCTTTTCCCCCGGTGGCCGCTTGTGTAATTACATGGCTGTTGGCGATATTGCTACCTTTTGGAGACCAACCAAGCTGAAGTCAGGAGCTAGCTGAGCGCAGTGGTGCTTCTGCTATTTCCCTGTTCTGGTGCCTTACTCTGCTGTGCGGTGCATTGCAGCAGATAAAGCTAAGTGTTATTATTTAGTTATTTAACCCCTAGGTGTCTGTCTTTCCTTTTGTCTTTTTGGGATTATTCACATTATTCCCTGTCTCACCTCCTGGGGAGGGGGTTGGTAGGTTTAGCTCAGGGCTAAACAGGATACGGACAGGTCGGTGACTTGGGCCTCACTACCTTCAAGTGTACCCCCAAGTTAAGGAGAGACAGGGCTCTTCCTTAGCCTTAGTGGCAGTTCAGGGCCCAGGTTCCTCGTCCCCTGTATTTCTACAACTGCCCCATGACATTATCACCAACTGACACTTTTTTTCTCTCCTGTGAGCCATGGCCCAAATGCAGGCCTTTGCCCAACTGCTTCAGACCCTCACAGATGAGTTTAAGGTGCTGCAGGGTGAGGTGGTGCAGCAGTTACAGCAGTTGGTGGGGTTCTGGGCCTCGGCTCAGATGCAGGCTCTACCAGAACCTAAGATATCTCTCCCTGACCGGTTTTCTGGAGGGAGAGATAATTTCTGGGCTTTCAGGAGGCCTGTAAATTGTATTTCAGGCTTCGCCCCCGTTCATCAGGGAGTGAGGAACAGCGTGTGGGGATTATTGTCTCCCTTCTTAAGGGTGATCCCCAATCCTGGGCCTTCTCCTTGCCGGCCGATTCACCATCTTTACGGTCGGTGGATGGGTTTTTTGCGGCTCTGGCGCTGGTGTATGGAGATCCTGATGGAGTCTTCCTGGTGGAATCCCACTCCGTAAGATCAAGCAGGGGGACCGGCTGGTTGAGGAGTACTGCTCGGAGTTCAGGAGATGGGCCACTGACACACAGTGGAATGATCCTGCACTTGAGTCATTTTGTGCAGGGTCTGTCCCCAAGGTTGCAGGATACTCTGGTGCAGTACTCCGCCCCCAGGTCATTGGAGGCCGCCATGTCCCTTGCCATCCGGGTGGATAGACACCTCAGGGAGAGGCATACACCAAAACTGCCCCCTGTTGTCCTTACTAGGGAGGAGGCCACAGCTGAGCAGATGGACGAGCCCATGCAGGTGGGAGCAGTTGGTGCCCGAACGGGGTTGCCTGCGGTTCGGTGTGGTGGGGGGGCATGTTTTAACTGTTGGCAGACTGGTCATTTTAGTGGGGTCTGCCCAGCTCGCGCTAAAACATCTGTGCCATCTAAGAAGCCGCATCCCCCTGGTCGTGTGGAGGGAGGCGACCAGGGAGTGTATATTTCCTCCATTTCTTCCCCTCAGTGTACCCTGACTGCGAGAGTGGTGATTGGCGGGGTATCTAAGGGAATACCGGTGCTGGCGGACAGTGGAGCAGGAGTCAATTTGGTGGATGCTCACTTTGTCCGGACCAATGGCCTGATGTGTAGGACGCTAGCAAAACCACTAGGCGTCCAGACCATTGACTCTGTCCCACTCAGCCAGGGGAGTGTGACCCAGGTGCATGTTATACGCCTGCGTATAGGGACTCATCATGAGGAGTCCCTGTCATGCTACGTCTTGGAGGGTATGCCAACACCCATCGTTTTAGGCCTCCCTTGGCTGACAAAACACAACCCAGTGATAGATTGGCGTTCCAGGGAGGTAGTCAGCTGGGGTCAGTTGTGTGAGGGCTGCTGCCTGGGGACTACAGTCTCTGCCGTCTTTCTGCAACCTTCCCCTTCTCCAGTGGGGGCAGCAGAGGTGCTACCAGAGAGTAGGGGCAAGTCCCAACCCTCACCACTAGCCAACCCTGTGAGTTGGAGCCCTCTTTGGAGGATAGGCCAGGGGAGGGTGGTGGTTTCCTCTGAGAATTGTGTGAGTATGGTGACACAGGGGGAGCCTCTGTTGTCAGTTCCTCGAAGAGTTCACCATCTTGTGGCAAACGTGTGTGTGTGGCAATGAACGTTCAGGTCCGGACCTGTTGTGAATGTGCTGGAAATGAATTCTGAGCAGAAGCTCCCTCTGGTGGTTACAAACAGTACTGAATTATCCAGAGTGAAGATTGGCGATCAGGTGTTACTGACTGGTCTTATATAAGGGAGGTTCCCTCCCATCAGGTTGCCGGTGATCAATTGTTCTGGTCTCATCTTTGATTCCTGTTCACTTTGTAGCTTGCTGTTTCGTGCCTGCATCTTCTGCTAACAGATAAGACATTTTCTTCTTTTAGTTTTTTTGCTTGCTTTTTGCATTTTGTCCTGCACTTCTGTGGGGGTCTGCTGGGTCCCCTCCGGGGGTGTAGCGTCGGCGTCCCTGCCTTCTGCCAGGCAGGGACGCTGTTCCCCTGCAGCAGCGTCCTCTGCCAGGCAGGGACGTCGCCCCCCTTACCCTTCCTCAGCGTCCTCCTTCCGCCCTGCTGGGGCCGCGCGCTCCTTCCCTGCTGCTGGACTTAGGGCGCGCGCCCGCCCCCGCTCTTAAAGGAGCCGCGCACATTTTTCAAATAAGTCCCCGGCCAATGCCGGAGGACTCCACCCTATATTAAGGGCTTCCTCCTTAATGGAGGTGCCCGAGCAATGTTGTTGTTGCACTGTTTCACTCTGCTTCAGCCCTCAGGTCCCGTTACCAGTTACCTGCCTGTTTCCTGCCCGTTTGCTGTATGCTACCTGTCCGCAAGTCTACCCGGAGGTTCGGACGTCACAAGTGGTGATCCACGGCTATTCCAGAGACTCTTGCCTGCTCACTTGGGAGCGATCATCTGCCATCTGACTGCAGCCCTACCCGGAGGTTCGGACGTCACAAGCGGTGATCCCCGGCTATTCCAGAGACTCTTGCCTGCTCACTTGGGAGCGATCATCTGCCATCTGACTGCAGCCCTACCCGGAGGTTCGGACGTCACAAGCGGTGATCCCCGGCTGTTCCAGAGACTCTCGCCTGCTCACTTGGGAGTGTCCATCCGCCATCTTCCTGCTAGCCTACCGGGAGGCTTCATCATCTCAGGTCGTATATACCTGTCCATCTAGAGACTGCCCCGGTTACTTGCTGTGACAACCTGCCTGTCAATCCAGAGACTGCCCCGGTCACTTGCCGTGACAACCTGCCTGTCTATCCAGAGACTACCCCGGTCACTTGCCGTGACAACCTGCCAGTCTATCCAGAGACTACCCCGGTCACTTGCCGTGACAACCTGCCTGTCAATCCAGAGACTGCCCCGGTCACTTGCCGTGACAACCTGCCTGTCTATCCAGAGACTGCCCCGGTCACTTGCCGTGACAACCTGCCTGTCAATCCAGAGACTGCCCCGGTCACTTGCCGTGATCCTTTCCCGTATAACCAGAGACTGCCCCGTCACTTGCCGTGACTTCCTGTCCGTCTCCCTGGGCGCCACCCGCTCTCTTACAAGTATAACCTTCTTGTATAAATAAAGCTCAGAGGTTCCACCTACCTGACCCATTACAGTTTGCTCGGGCCATGGAACCCGGTGGCACCCAAACCCCTTCGCTATCTGACCTGTGTCATGAACTGTCTCGTCAGAGGTCTCAACAGGAGTCCATCCTGGGTCATCTGCGGTGTGTTAATTCCCGCCTGGACACTCTGAATACTTCCCCGACAACCACCGCAAGCACCATGACTCGCAATCCGGCAGTTCCGCTGCTTACCAACTCCGTGGTTTCTATTCCAGGACCTCGACTTTCAGCTCCTCCTCGGTTTGGAGGCGACCCTGCTCTGGCTCGGGGTTTCATCAACCAATGTACCCTGCATTTTGAACTCCTGGCACACCAGTTTAACTCTGACCGGGCCAAAATTGCCTTCATCATGTCACATCTCACCGGAGAGGCCCTGGCCTGGCTAAATCCTCTTTGGGAAAGAGAAGATCCTCTGGTGTCTAACCTGTCTGCTTTTCTCTTAGCCTTCCGGAAGGTATTCGATGAACCCGGACGGAAGACCTCCTCTGCATCATCTCTGCTGCGTCTTCGTCAGGAGAGTCTCACCGTGGGTCAATATGCCATAAGGTTTCGTACCCTTGCCTCAGAGCTGGCTTGGGATAATGACGCTCTGATAGCTGTCTTCTGGGAGGGCCTGTCTGGCCGCATTAAAGATGAACTTGCCGGTCGGGACATTCCAACCTCTCTCGATGACCTAATAACTCTGGCCAATCGAATTGATCTACGGTTCCAGGAGCGAGCCAAAGAGGTCACCCGTGAGAGAAGGTTTCCTCGCCTAGCTCCTTCATTTCAGAGACCTGTAACTCCTTCCGTATCTCCTCAAGTGCCCCCGGCAGAGCCCATGCAGGTCGACCAGACCAAGATGGTCAAAGCCCGTCAGGACTCACGCCGTGCTGAGGGGAGTTGCTTCTACTGTGGCAGTAAGGAGCACCGGATCCGTACCTGCCCAGAGAGGTCGGGAAACGCCTGTGTCTAGGTTCGCTCGGAGAGGTCCACCTAGACAAGAATAAATCCTCTTCATCTCTGCTGCTGTCTGTCTCAATTCTCCTCGGTGAGAACCGTTACTTCGAACTAGCCCAACTTGATTCTGGAGCAGCTGGGAATCTCGTTTCACAGGCTCTGGTAGAGAAATATCGCATTCCCACCAAACCTCTGCTTGAACCAGTATCTGTTGCTGCTGTAGATGGGGTCTTCTACCACGTCCCATCCAGCTTATCACCGAGGCTATAACCCTGCAGGTGGGAATGTTACATTCTGAGAGTATCTCATTTCATGTTCTACCTGGACTCTCTCACGCTTTCTTACTAGGTCTGCCTTGGCTCCAAAAGCATGCACCCGTGCTCGACTGGCAGACTGGAGAGATTCTTCGCTGGGGACAGGACTGTCATCAAACGTGTCTGGTGCCTGTTCATCCTGTCCGTCCTTCTCCTACACCTGCTAATCTACCAGGACTCCCGATTCCATATTGGTCTTTCGCTGATGTCTTTAATAAAAAGGAAGCAGAGACATTACCCCCACACAGACCGTATGATTGCCCGATCGACCTGCTACCTGGTACTACGCCTCCCCGTGGGCGTATTTACCCATTGTCCGCTGCTGAGACCAGGTCGATGTCCGAATATATCGAGGAGAACTTGGCCAAAGGATTCATCCGGAAATCTACCTCCCCAGCAGGAGCAGGTTTCTTCTTCGTAAAAAAGAAAGACGGATCTCTCCGTCCCTGTATTGACTACAGAGGCTTAAATTTGATCACGGTGAAGAATAAGTACCCTCTTCCGCTCATTCCAGAATTGTTTGATCGACTTAGAGGGGCGAGAATCTTCACCAAACTGGATCTTCGTGGGGCATACAACCTGGTTCGTATCCGTCGGGGAGATGATTGGAAGACGGCATTCAACACCCGGGACGGCCACTACGAGTATTTGGTGATGCCCTTTGGTCTCTGTAATGCTCCAGCAGTCTTTCAGGAGTTGGTCAATGACATCTTTCGGGACCTCCTCTACTCTTGCGTTGTGGTGTACCTAGACGATATCTTGGTCTTCTCTCCGGACCTCCAGTCTCACCGGAGGGATGTTCGTCAGGTTCTGCTCAGGCTCAGGCAGAATCACCTCTTCGCCAAATATGAGAAGTGCCTCTTTGAGCAGACCTCGCTTCCGTTTTTGGGCTACATCATTTCTCAGACAGGCCTACGAATGGATCCGGAGAAACTGTCTGCCATCGAGAAGTGGCTTCGACCGGAGGGTTGAAGGCCATTCAGCGGTTCCTGGGATTCGCCAACTATTACCGCCTCTTCATACCGCACTTCTCTTCCAGGACTGCTCCAATCTCCGCGCTCACCCGCAAGGATGCTAACCCCAAACAGTGGACGCCCGAAGCAGAGGAGGCCTTTCTTTCCTTAAAACAGGCCTTCTCTTCCGCTCCAGTGCTGCATCGCCCGGACGGCAACAAGCAGTTCTTCCTGGAGGTGGACGCTTCCTCCTCTGGAGCCGGAGCGGTACTCACTCAAAAATCTTCATCTGGAGGATGGTATCCTGCGGCTTCTTCTCCAAACTCTTCTCCTCCTCCGAGCGCAACTACTCCATAGGAGACCGAGAGTTATTGGCCATCAAGTTGGCATTGGAGGAGTGGCGTTACCTACTCGAGGGGGCTCTTCATCCGGTAATCATTTACACGGACCACAAGAATCTGGCTTACCTCCAGCATGCTCAGAGACTTAACCCTCGCCAAGCCCGGTGGTCCTTGTTTTTTGCCCGCTTCGATTTTCTCTTGCATTTTCGCCCGGCTGACAAGAACGTCAAGGCTGATGCCTTGTCCCGGTCTTTCCTGGTGTCAGATCTCGAGGAAGAACCAAAACATATCATCGATCCCGCCAGAGTGATGCGGGTGGCTCCCGTGAGTCTAAATCGTCTCCCTCCTGGTAAGACGTTCGTATCAGTAACCGACCGGAAGAGAATCCTACACTGGGTCATTCGTCTAAACTAGCTGGCCACGCTGGTCAGAAAAAGACCCTCCAACTCATAACCCGGCATTATTGGTGGCCTACCCTGCACAAGGACGTAATAGACTTTGTATCTGCCTGTGTCTCCTGTGCCCGCAACAAAGTTCCGAGACACCTGCCTGCCGGCCGTCTTCTTCCGCTTCCTGTACCCGCTGCCTCCTGGCAGCATATAGCCATGGACTTCATAACAGATCTGCCAGTTTCTGCCGGTTGTACGGTTATTTGGGTGGTCGCTGACCGCTTTTCCAAGATGGCTCACTTCATTCCTCTGCCAGGTCTTCCGTCTGCACCCGAGTTGGCTAAAGACTTTATCCGCCACATCTTCCGTCTCCATGGTCTGCCTCGTCACATTGTGTCGGATCGTGGGGTACAGTTCACCTCACGTTTCTGGAGAGCCACTTGTAAGTTGCTAGACGTCACCTTGGATTTCTCCTCCGCTTACCCACCCGCAGTCCAATGGACAAGTTGAGCGAATCAATCAGAATCTGACCAGTTATCTCCGGCACTTCGTTAATGCCCACCATTCTGACTGGGTGGAGCTCCTGCCTTGGGCCGAATTCTCTTACAATAATCACGAGAGCGAATCTTCCTCCAAGTCTCCGTTTTTTGTAGTCTTCGGTCAGCACCCTCGGATCCCTGTTCCTGTCACCATCTCTGTGGACAATCCAGCTGCGGAATCTCTGGTTAGAGAATTTTCCTCCATATGGGAGAGTACCCGATCCGCACTCATTCAGTCATCCGAGCGTATGAAGAGACATGCTGACAAAAGACGTCTGGATCCTCCTCAATTCCGTCCTGGGGATAAGGTCTGGCTTTCGTCCAAGTATGTCCGGCTCAAGATTCCTTCCTACAAGTTAGTCCCTCGGTTCATCGGTCCCTTTGAGATCATCAGTCAGATCAACCCGGTGTCCTATAAATTGAAACTCCCGGCCAATTTGCGCATTCCTAACTCTTTCCATGTATCTCTCCTCAAACCGGTGGTACTTAACTCTTTTTTCAAGTCTACAGGTACACCTCCTGCTCCAGTGTCTGCTGACGATGAATTTGAGGTAGAGAACATTCTGGCCACCAAAAGGGTAGGAAGAAAGACTTATTTTTTGGTGAATTGGAAGGGGTTTGGTCCTGAGGAGAGAACGTGGGAGCCTCGGGAGAACATCCATGCCCCTCTCATCCTAGCTAAATTTCTTTCTGGCCTAAAGGGGGGGGCCTAGAGGGAGGGTACTGTAGCGTCGGCGTCCCTGCCTTCTGCCAGGCAGGGACGCTGTTCCCCTGCAGCAGCGTCCTCTGCCAGGCAGGGACGTCGCACCCCTTACCCTTCCTCAGCGTCCTCCTTCCGCCCTGCTGGGGCCGCGCGCTCCTTCCCTGCTGCTGGACTTAGGGCCCGCGCCCGCCCCCGCTCTTAAAGGAGCCGCGCGCATTTTTCAAATAAGTCCCCGGCCAATGCCGGAGGACTCCACCCTATATTAAGGGCTTCCTCCTTAATGGAGGTGCCCGAGCAATGTTGTTGTTGCACTGTTTCACTCTGCTTCAGCCCTCAGGTCCCGTTACCAGTTACCTGCCTGTTTCCTGCCCGTTTGCTGTATGCTACCTGTCCGCAAGTCTACCCGGAGGTTCGGACGTCACAAGTGGTGATCCACGGCTATTCCAGAGACTCTTGCCTGCTCACTTGGGAGCGATCATCTGCCATCTGACTGCAGCCCTACCCGGAGGTTCGGACGTCACAAGCGGTGATCCCTGGCTATTCCAGAGACTCTTGCCTGCTCACTTGGGAGCGATCATCTGCCATCTGACTGCAGCCCTACCCGGAGGTTCGGACGTCACAAGCGGTGATCCCCGGCTGTTCCAGAGACTCTCGCCTGCTCACTTGGGAGTGTCCATCCGCCATCTTCCTGCTAGCCTACCGGGAGGCTTCACCATCTCAGGTTGTATATACCTGTCCATCTAGAGACTGCCCCGGTTACTTGCTGTGACAACCTGCCTGTCAATCCAGAGACTGCCCCGGTCACTTGCCGTGACAACCTGCCTGTCTATCCAGAGACTACCCCGGTCACTTGCCGTGACAACCTGCCAGTCTATCCAGAGACTACCCCGGTCACTTGCCGTGACAACCTGCCTGTCAATCCAGAGACTGCCCCGGTCACTTGCCGTGACAACCTGCCTGTCTATCCAGAGACTGCCCCGGTCACTTGCCGTGACAACCTGCCTGTCAATCCAGAGACTGCCCCGGTCACTTGCCGTGATCCTTTCCCGTATAACCAGAGACTGCCCCGTCACTTGCCGTGACTTCCTGTCCGTCTCCCTGGGCGCCACCCGCTCTCTTACAAGTATAACCTTCTTGTATAAATAAAGCTCAGAGGTTCCACCTACCTGACCCGTTACAGGGGGCTTGTGCTCCTCTCAGTTTTGTTCAGCCACTGTTGTTTGTTCATTTGCCTTTTCCAGTTTTTTCAGTGGCTGCTGTTTAGTTTTTGTTACACCAGAGAACTAATTTAGGTGGTAGAGGTCGTGTGATCTCAGGTGTTTTTGTAATTAGTAGAGTTGGTACTTTTCAGGGTTTTTGGGATTGCAGTAAGTGTCCTTCCTATCCTTTTCTATTTAGGAAGTTTGTGCCCCAACGTTTGCTCTTACTATTTTCTGTCTGTGTCTGTATTTCCCCTTGTCTAACCACCATTATATGTTTGGGGCTTTCTATGTTCTTTGGGGATCTGCTCCGGGCAGATAGTTTTCCTCTTTCTGTCTTTAGGTGTAGTTAGCTTCTCAGGCTGTGACGAGGCGTCTAGGACCAACGTAGGTACTCTCCACGGCTGCCTTTAGTTGTGGTGGTTAGTCAGGGTACTGCAATCCCATAGATTCCAACCTCTCTGGTGTATTTCCTTTTTTGCTTGCTCTCCTCAGCTACCAAATCATAACAGTATCACCGGCCCAAAAACTGATATTTGTATGGTACTCACAGAAGGGAAAAATAGTGTTAAAAAAAAAGAAGATTGTCAGAGTTGTCAGAGATTTTTTTTTTTTTTTTTCCCTCTGTATCTCTGGGTGCTGAGGAGGATTTTTTTTTCTCTCAATGGAGTTTGCACAGTTGTCTGGCCGTGTGGATCAGCTTGCCACTGAAGTTCGGAGTATTGCTACCTATCTTGCGAGGTTGCCTGTTGTGGAACCTAGGATTCCCATGCCAGATTTGTTTTTAGGGATCAAGCTAAATTTCTGAATTTCAAAAATAACTGTAAGTTGTTTTTTGCCTTGAAATCTAAGTCCTCAGGGAACGCAGCACAGCAGGTTCAAATTGTCATCTCTCTCCTGCGTGGCGATCCTCAGGATTGGGCTTTTTCCCTGACACCTGGGGATCCTGTTTTGAGTAATGTTGATGCATTTTTTCAGGCTCTGGGGTTATTGTACGATGAGCCTAATGTCACTGATCAAGCTGAAAATCCTTGTTGGCATTAAATCAGGGGCTTGAGGACGCTGAGTTATACTGTCAGAGATTCCGAAGGTGGGCAGTCCTGACCAAATGGAATGACGATGCTTTGGCAGCCCTTTTTCGGAAGGGTCTGTCAGAGAATGTAAAGGATGTTATGGTGGGATTCCCTGTCCCCTCTGGTCTCAATGATTCTATGTCATTAGCGATTCAAATTGACAGACGTTTGCGTGAGCGTAGAGGTATGCGTGGAATAGTGTTGCCTTGTGAACCAGCTTCTGAACCCATGCAGTGTGATAGAGTGGCTTCTGGGGCACAGCGTCATGAGTTTCGAAAACGCAATGGGTTATGTTTCTACTGTGGTGATGCCTCTCATGCTATTTCAGTCTGCCCTAAGCGGGGAAGACGTTTTGCACGCTCAGTTGTCTTGGGTAGTGTTCAGACTAAATTTTTGTTGACTGTTACCCTGATTTGCTCCCTGTCCACATTTTCTGCTCAGGCTTTCGTTGATTCGGGAGCAGCTATTAACCTGATGGATTTTGATTTTGCTAAACGTTGTGGGTTTCCCTTGATACCCCTACAGAAGTCTATTCCCCTACTGGGGATCGATTCTACCCCTTTGGCTGAGAATAAACCTCAGTTCTCTACTCAGGTGATAATGAGGGTTGAACCTGATCATCAGGAGAGTTGCAAATTTTTGGTGCTGTATAATCTGCATGACATTATCGTACTGGGTTTCCCTTGGTTACAGTCTCATAATCCTGTTTTGGATTGGAAATCTGTGTCTGTAACCAGTTGGGGCTGCCAATGTGTTAATACCAACACTCCTGTTTTTTCTGCCTTCCCCTGTTGTGAGTGGGCTTGGGATGAGTTCTGAGCAGAGGCTTCCTCTGGTGGTTACAAGCGGTGCTGGTCTGTCCAGTGAAGATTGTGAGGATTGGGAATCAGGTGTTACTGACTGGTCTTATATAAGGGAGTCACCTTCCCATCAGGGTTGCCGGTGATCAATTGTTCTGGTCTGAATCCTTGATTCCTGTTTCCTTTGTAGCCTGCTGTGTCGTGTCTGCATCTCCTGCTAACAGATAAGACATTTTCTTCTTTTTGTTTTTGTGCTTGATTTTTGCATTTTGTCCTGCACTTCTGTGGGGGCCTTCAGGGTCCCCTCCGGGGGCTTTTGCCCTCTCAGTTTAGTTCAGCCACTGATGTTTGTACCTTTGCTTTTTCCAGTTTTTTCAGTGGCTGCTGTTTTGATTTTATTACACCAGAGAACTAATTTAGGTGGTAGAGGTCGTGTGATCTCAGGTGTTTTTGAAATTAGTAGAGTTGGTGCTTTTCAGGGTTTTCTGGGATTGCAGTAAGTACCCTTCCTATCCTTTTCTGTTTGGTTGGTTTGGGCCCCAACGTTTGCTCATACTATTTTCTGTCTGTGTCAGTATTTCTTCTTGTCTAACCGCCATTGCATGTTTGGGGCTTTCTATTATCTTTGGGGTTCTGCTCCGGGGCAGATAGCTTTCCTATTTCTATCTTTAGGTGTAGTTAGTTTCTCAGGCTGTGACGAGGCGTCTAGGACCAACGTAGGAACGCTCCACGGCTGCCTCTAGTTGTTGTGGTTGGTCAGGGTACTGCAATCTCATAGATTCCAGCTGCTCTGGTGTATTGCCTTTTTTGCCTGCACTCCTCAGCTACCGAAACATAACAGTATCACCGGCCTAAAATTTAAAATTGTATGGTACTCACAGAAGGGAAAAAATTTGTGAAAGAAAAAACTGTTGTCAGAGTTGTCAGAGATATTTTTCTGTTTGTTGCATTTTTTTTTTCCCCTCTGTATCTCTGGATGCTGGGGAGGATTTTTTCTCTCAATGGAGTTTGCATAGTTGTCTGGCTCAGCTTGCCACTGAGGTTCAGAGTATTGCTGCATATCTTGCTAGGTTGCCTGTTGTGGAACCTAGGATTCCCATGCCAGATTTGTTTTTAGGGGATCGAGCTAAATTTCAGAATTTCAAAAATAATTGTAAATTGTTTTTTGCCTTGAAAATCTAAGTCCTCAGGGAACGCAGCGCAGCAGGTTCAAATTGTCATCTCTCTCCTGCGCGGCGATCCTCAGGATTGGGCTTTTTCCCTGGCACCTGGGGATCCTGTTTTGAGTGATGTTGATGCATTTTTTCAGGCTTTGGGGTTATTGTACGATGAGCCTAATGTCACTGATCAAGCTGAAAAAGCCTTGTTGGCATTAAATCAGGGGCTTGATGACGCTGAGTTATACTGTCAGAGATTCCGTAGGTGGGCAGTCCTGACCAAGTGGAATGACGACGCTTTGGCGGCCCTTTTTCGGAAGGGTCTGTCAGATAATATAAAGGATGTTATGGTGGGATTCCCTGTCCCCTCTGGTCTCAATGATTCTATGTCATTAGCGATTCAAATTGACAGACGTTTGCATGAGCGGAGAAGTATGCGTGGAATAGTGTTGCCTTGTGAACCTGCTTCTGAATCCATGCAGTGTGATAGAGTGGTGTCTGGGGCACAGCGTCATGAGTTTCGAAAGCGCAATGGGTTATGTTTCTACTGTGGTGATGCCTCTCATGCTATTTCAGTCTGCCCTAAGCGGGGAAGACGTTTTGCACGCTCAGTTGTCTTGGGTAGTGTTCAGACTAAGTTTTTATTAACTGTCACTCTGATATGCTCTCTGTCCTCATTTTCTGCTCAGGCTTTCGTTGATTCTGGAGCAGCTATTAACCTGATGGATTATGATTTTGCTAAACGTTGTGGGTTTCCCTTGATACCCCTATAGAAGTCTATTCCCCTACTGGGGATCGATTCTACCCCTTTGGCTGAGAATAAACCTCAGTTCTCAGGTGATAATGAGGGTTGAACCTGATCATCAAGAGTGCTGCAAATTTTTGGTTCTGTATAATCTGCATGATATTATCGTACTGGGTTTCCCTTGGTTACAGTCTCATAATCCTGTTTTGGATTGGAAATCTGTGTCTGTAACCAGTTGGGGCTGCCAATGTGTTAATACCAACACTCCTGTTTTTTCTGCCTCCCCCCAGGCTCAGGATGTTCCTGACTTTTTGATTGATTTTTCTGATGTATTTAGCGAAAGTAAATCTGCATCCTTGCCTCCCCATAGGAGCTATGACTGCGCTATTGAATTAGTGCCTGGTAGTAAATTCCCTAAAGGTCGCTTTTTTAACTTGTCTGTACCTGAACATGACGCTATGCGGTCTTATATCAAGGAGTCATTGGAGAAGGGTCATATCAGACCATCCTCTTCACCCTTAGGTGCCGGTTTTTTCTTTGTGGCCAAAAAGGATGGTTCATTAAGGCCGTGTATTGATTATCGTCTTTTGAACAATATTACTGTGAAATATCAATACCCGTTACCCTTAATTTCTGACCTGTTTTCCAGGGTGAAAAACGCTACTTGGTTTACCAAGCTTGACCTCGGTGGCATATAACCTTATTCGCATTAAGCACGGGGATGAATGGAAGACGGCATTCAATACCCCGGAGGGGCATTTTGAGTACCTTGTGATGCCCTTTGGGCTCACTAATGCTCCTTCTGTCTTCCAGTCCTTCATGAATGACATTTTCAGGGATTTTGTGGATAAATTTCTGATTGTTTATTTGGATGATATCTTGATATTTTCTAATGACTGGGACTCTCATGTGAAACATGTTCGAACTGTATTCCAGATTTTGAGAGAGAATGCTCTGTATGTGAATGGATCAAAGTGTCTTTTTGGCGTACAGAGGATCTCATTTCTGGGATTCATTTTGTCCCCATCTGTTATTGAAATGGACCCGGTCAAGGTTCAGGTCATCTGTGATTGGGTCCAACCTACTTCATTAAAGGCTCTTCAAAGATTTTTGGGTTTTGCCAATTTTTATCGTAAATTTATTGGTAATTTCTCGGTTATTGCTAAACCATTAACTGATTTGACCAAAAAGGGTTCTGATGTGGTGCATTGGCCTCCTGAGGCAGTCTCTGCATTTCAGGAACTTAAGCAGAGATTCACTTCTGCTCCTGTTCTACGGCAGCCTGATGTTTCTCTGCCATTTCAGGTGGAGGTTGATGCCTCTGAAATTGGGGCAGGTGCCGTTTTGTCCCAAAAAGATCCAGAGACCTCTAAAAGTAACCCTTGTGCCTTTTTCTCTCGAAAATTTTCTCCTACTGAACGTAATTATGACGTGGGTAATCGGGAGTTATTGGCTATGAAGTGGGCTTTTGAAGAGTGGAGACATTGGCTGGAGGGAGCCAAACATCAGGTGGTGGTCCTTACTGACCATAAGAATCTGGTTTATCTGGAATCTGCCAAGCGACTCAATCCTAGACAGGCCAGGTGGGCCTTGTTTTTCACACGTTTTAATTTTGTGGTTTCCTTTCTTCCTGGCACTAAAGGTACTGCCACACTAAACAATCCCGCTAGCGATAGCGATAAAGACGCATACTAATGCGATCGCTAGCGGGATTGTTTCTATATCGCTAAGTGCGGCTTAACTTAGCGATATAGTTAACGACGCTATCGCGGTTAGCGATCTTCTTAACGACTTTAGCGGTACAAAAGTACCGCTACATCGCTAAGAAAAGGTGCCACACTTAGCGATATATACTTACCTGCGGGGCGCCGACGATCTAAATAGGGTCCGGAACGATGTCAGCGACGAGCGAGATCACAGCAGGGGCCTCGTCGCTGACAGATGCCGCACACAACAACATCGCTAACGGGATCGCTAAATAGTGACGTTTTTTAGCGATCCCGTTAGCGATGTTGTTTAGTGTGGCATACCCTTAAAAATGTTAAGGCGGATGCCCTCTCGAGGAGCTTCCTTGCGGACTCTCCTGAGTTATCTGATCCTTCTGTTATTTTGAAAGAGGGTATAGTTCTTTCCGCCATCTCACCTAATTTGAGACTTGCTCTGGAGGGGTGTCAGGAGGATAGGCCCGAGCGCTGCCCTGTTGGAAAATTGTTTGTCCCGGACCAGTGGAAAAAGAGTGTGATGTCTGAGATTCATTGTTCCGCGTTGGCTGGGCATCCCGGAATTTTTGGTACCAGAGACTTGGTTAGTCGGTCCTTTTGGTGGCCTACCTTGTCTCGTGATGTCAGGGAATTTGTGCAGTCCTGCGGGACTTGCTCTCGCTCCAAGCCTTGCTCTCGCTCTAGTGGTTTGTTGATGCCATTGCCTGTGCCCAAGAGACCATGGACCCATATCTCTATGGATTTCATTTCCGACCTTCCTGTTTCTCAGAGAATGACCGCCATCTGGGTGATTTGTGATAGGTTTTCTAAGATGATACATCTTGTGCCATTACCTAAGTTGCCTTCCTCCTCTGAATTGGTGCCGTTGTTCCTTCAGCACGTGGTTCGTTTACACGGCATTCCTGAGAACATAGTGTCTGACAGAGGAGTCCAGTTTGTTTCCAGATTTTGGAGGACTTTTTGTTCTAAACTGGGTGTTCAATTGTCTTTCTCCTCGGCATTTCATCCTCAGACCAATGGTCAAACTGAGAGAACAAACCAGACATTGGAGACTTATCTAAGATGCTTTGTGTCTGCTGATCAGGATGACTGGGTCTCTTTTTTGCCTTTGGCTGAGTTTGCTCTTAATAATAGGGCTAGCTCTGCCACTTTGATGTCTCCGTTTTTCTGTAATTCTGGGTTTCACCCTAGATTTTCTTCAGGACAGACAGAGGCTTCTGTCTGTCCAGGTGTTGACTCTGTTGTGGAGCGTATGCAGCAGATTTGGGACCAGGTAGTGGAGAGGTTGTCCCTCTCTCAGGAGAGAGCCCAGCGGTTTGCCAACCGGCATAGGACTGATGGTCCTCGGTTTAAAGTGGGTGACTTGGTCTGGTTGTCCTCAAAAAATATTCCTATGAGAGTAGCATCTCCTAAATTTAAGCCTAGGTTCATTGGACCTTATAAGATCATAGAGATTCTTAATCCTGTTTCTTTTCGTTTGCTTCTTCCAGGGACATTTAAGATCCATAACGTGTTTCACAAGTCCTTGTTGAAGAGGTTTGTTGAGCCAGTGGTTCCTGCTGCTGTGCCTCCTGACCCTGTTTTGGTTGAGGGCAATCTGGAGTATGTGGTTGAGAAAATATTAGATTCTCGTTTTTCTAGACGGAAACTCCAGTATTTGGTTAAGTGGAGAGGTTATGGTCAGGAAGACAATTCTTGGGTGTTTGCTTCGGACATCCATGCTGGGAGACTCATCCGTGCTTACCATGGAACTCATCCTGACCGACCTGGTTGCTCAATGAGGGTTCGGTGACCCCTCCTCAAGGGGGGGGTACTGTTGTGAGTGGGCTTGGGATGAGTTCTGAGCAGAGGCTCCCTCTGGTGGTTACAAGCGGTGCTGGTCTGTCCAGTGAAGATTGTGAGGATTGGGAATCAGGTTGTAAGGTTCTTTGTACATGTTTCTTGAAACTCAGTTTTTCCGTCGGCCATTTTGCTTTCTGTCTTGCTGCAGCTATCTTGCCCTCAGTCAATATGGAGTTTCCAGCTTTCATGTTCCCGCCCTGATTCTCTCCCTCTTGCTTCTTAAGCAGCCTCAGCTGAGCAATCAGTGCTTCAGAATCAAGCCTGCAGTGAGCCTGTGACCTACTCCTGGAAAACATTGAACTTTGTACTCCAGCTATTTCCTACGAGGAACTTTGGAACACTTGTTGTGATGAACGGGCACACAGGTCCCGCCACACGGTAGCCCGGGGGTCACGGCTTGTGATCCCACCGCTGCCACCAATATGTGATGAACGGGCACACGGTCCGCCACACGGTAGCCCGGGGTCACGGCTGTGATCCCACCGCTGCCACCAATAATGTGATGAAACGGTGCACACACACGACGGCTGCTGCCGTCCGACCCGGTAAACTGCAGGGATTTATAATTATCCCACTTCCACTTAGGAACTTGCAGCTCTCTGGCGCCCCCCTTACCCTCAGGTCAGTCAGGAACTGCACCTAGGATAATCAGTCGCCAGACGGGTCACTTGGATGTGTGCTGGCTATTGGGCACGCTGCAGTGAGGGAATTATAATTACTCCGAGCCGCAGCCGGGTAATACACTTATAATACCCGCTTGTCCGACACCGCCAACGCCACCCCATATGTCAACACTTTACACCCCTTCTTTTAAGCTGCCACCAGCTACGGTTTTTCTTACTGAACATTTATCAAGAGGTCCGTAGCAACCCCAAAACAGTAGCGTAGTGCTTCAGGCACGTGCAAATTTCGTTTATAGAGCAGGAGAAACAAACTAATAAATTTATAGGTTTATTCCTTTAAAAAAAAGGCAGTGCTTATACAATATAAAAAGATGGAACAAACTGAGACAATATCGTTATGTACAAATGCAGTTATAAAATAAAATAGGATTACAGATGAAAATCACTCACATGGTTGTTAGATCATTTACAGGCAAGCCAGGCTGGG
>JARQOD010004994.1:0-50929 GCA_033576555.1 Oophaga sylvatica
TGTTACTTACATGGTATATAGGGATGACCAAAAAGAAAATCAGGGCCCCGGGTTTATCATTTGGGGGTTTCTGATGCTAAGTCTCGTTACTCCCAAAAAAACCCAGGCCCCCCTTTTTAAAATTTGAATTCCTGCACCCCCGTTTTGGGGACCCAAAATTACACATTAATAACAGGGGGCGATTGCCTTGCGCACCACAAAAACCGTACCAAAATTTGGTAAGTAAAAAAAAATTTGGGATTGGCTGCCATGTGAAATCTAAGGGGCTATAAAAAGACGGCCCCACCCCAAAACTTACACGGGGAGTTTTGCCTTTTCTGTGACAGTTTTATTGGAGGAGAGAGTTTGTCCAGCTTGTGTGTCCAGTTTAAAAAATTTAATAGCCTTATTTTTAAATACGGTGCGAAGCGAACAACCATAGGGCTAATCTTGTCTTTTTTTGTTTTTATAAATCCCAATCTACATTTAGCCCTAGGAGGGAAAGGAGTTACAGGAGCGGGAAGTCCCCCGAATACAGTCTCTAGCCAGGATTAGGGCTTTGCAGTCTGTTGCAAAATATTACTGAGGCAGTTGAACACAATTTTTATTTTTTGATTGAAAAACTTGACTATATTGCACCAAAAGATTTGGTGCTTGGGTCATTTCTATTTATATAACACTCAAAAAAGCTTGAAACATTTTTCGTTTCACTTACTCATCCATATACAAATTACATTCTGTGGTAAATTTTTTTACTTAGCTATCCAAAAAACCTTGAAACATTTTTCTGATTCAATTACCATTCATACACAATTACTGGTCTGTGGTAATTTTCGGTGATATATAGCCTTTCAGACATTAGCTGCGCTGTCCCCATTGGCTCACAATCTAATTTCCTTATCATGCTTGTAATGTGGGAGGAAACAAAACATTCAAACTCCTTTGAAAGATTTTTCTTGGTTGGGCCCCCAACCCTCAAAGCGCAGTGCTATCCACGAACCCCATCAGCCCTCTTATTCCACCTACAACCAGGGTCACCCCACCGAAAACCCGGGAAAGGATTCTCCGGTGGGCCCTGGCATCTGGGGGGCCCTCACCTGCTGGAACAGGGGCCATTGCCTAGGGCCCCCGCGCTCCAGGGCCCCCAGCCGTGGGTGTCGCTAAAAAGCGGAACCTACCCACTGCCATGGGGGCCCCGGCCAGCGGAGCACAGCGGGTGACAGGAGGCAGGAGCCCCGGCCCCGCTGCAAAAAGAGAAATGATATTCACTGCTTCCCATCCCCAAACATGGGTGGAAAGCGTGAATATCATTATTTACCTGTCACCCGCCCAACCGCTGAGCGCCGCTGCCGCGTCCCCTCTTGCTGGATGTTTCACAGAGGCCGATGACGTCATTAGTGAGCACCGCCCCCCCTGCCTGACATTCACTGCCGGAGGACCGAAGACAGTGGGCTCACAGTGGACCCGGGGAAGGTAAAAAATCCCCGGTGCGGCCCTGATCCAGCGGTGACCATCTGTCCCCATAGCGCGCCGGGTGCCCGCCTGCTCGGCACCAGCATCTAGCCCCCCCGACGAGAGGTGATATGTCTTTTTTTTTTTTTTTTTTGCAGCATCTTGGGCTCAGTCTGTGGCATTTATGGGAAAATCTAGAGGGCATATCTTGGGCATTTAGGGGCTTCGTGAGCTTTATGGGGGCATAACTAAGGGCAATAATCTGTGGAGCTTTTTTATGGGGGCATAATCATGGGGAATAATTAAGGACATTATGGGGCACAATCTAGGGCATTATGGGGGCCCTCTAAAAGCACTTATGGGGCAAATCATGGACCTTTTGGGGCAAATCTAAGCATCTATGGGGCTAATCTAAGGACAATTTGGGGCACAATCATGGAGCTTCTATGGTTTTTTTTTTTTTTTAAAAAACCTCTAGGGCTAATTTAAGGAGCATCTATGGGGCACAACTATGGACATCTATGGGGGCATATCAGATTTTTTGGGGCAAATTAAGGATATCATGGGGGCATAATCATGGGGGGATTATCTAAGGACATATATGGGGGCATAACTAAGAGCTTATGGGGGGAAATCTATGGACATCTTAGGGCATAATCTATGGGGACAATTATGGACTTCTATGGGGCATATTCAAGACATCTATTGGGGCATAATCTAAGGAGCATCTAGGGGCACAATCATGGGGCACTATATGGGGGCATAATCTATGGAGCTTCTATGGGGGGATAATTAAGGAGTACTAGGGGGCAAATTAAGGGTTCTATGGGGGCATAAATCTATGGGGCATAATCTAAGGGCATCTAGGGGGCATAATCTAAGGGACATTTATGGGGGCATAATCTATGGAGATCTAAGGGGCATAATCTATGGGGGCACAATCTATGGGTTCTTGGGGGCATAATCTAAGGAGCATTAGGGGCACAATCATGGAGCTTCTATGGGGGATAATCAAGACATCATGGGGGAACAATCATGGAGCTTCTATGGGGGCATAATCAAGGAGCATTATGGGGGCAAATTAGGGGGCATAATCATGGACCATCTTGAGGGCCAATCTATGGAGCATCTATGGGGGCATAATACATGGGCAGATTATGGGGCACAATCTATGGACATCTTTGGGGCTAATACAGGGGGCAGCATATGGGGCATAATCAATTTTCCATCCTGGGGTTAACTCAGCGATAGTTTTCCCGTTTTTTGTGCAAAATTAGGAGGTCGGCTTATACTCGATAATATGGGGGATCTATCTATTATCTATCTACTTATAAATATATATAATATATATATAACATTATACCCTAGAGGGGGGCAATTATCCTCTATGAGGGGGGCAGCATTATCCCCTGGAGGGGGGCTGCTTTAAATCTTGAGGGAGGCTACCCCTCCTGCACATTTAAGGACATGTACTGCTTATATTATACCCTATTTGTGTGTTTTACGCACAATTTGTGGTCTTGTATTTATTTCTATTACACATGTGGGCCCCAAGAATATTTTCTCTGGTGGGCCCAAGGTGTTTCCATCCGTGCTGCCTCAACACCATTCCACCCCTCGTACACTTGCCTGTTCCTCCTGGGCAAGAGTTCATCTTTTATTTTGCCTTTACTGTAGGGACAGGACCAGTGTAGTAGGGACAATTGGTTTTGCAGTTTTCACATTTTCAATAAAACCTTAATGTTACTCTGCACTAAGAAGAGCACTTTGCCTCCGGGAGGGTGGAGTCGGTTTCGGACCACCCGCTTTATCAAAGTCAAGTCGACGAAATCGCAACTATCGAAAAATCAAGGTCATTGAAACTCGACCCGACCCCAATGCAAGTCGATGGGGAAAAAAGTCGGCAGGGAGTGGAGGACATAACACACCTACAGTGCCATTTCATTGCCAACGACATCAATTCTTATTACTTAAGCTTGTCAACCCAAATTTACTTTATAATAATGTAAACGCATTGAAAACTGGGGTTATTTGGCTAAAGTTTGTGGGGGGCAGGCTGGCTCCAGTTTTGTGGGCCCCGGGCTAAAGACTCTCAGTGGGGCCCCTTTAACACATACCACAATTCATGATGCTCCGATACGGCAGAGAAATATAGGTATAGTACAAATGCCAAATACTTCACTTCTTACATTACATGAGTGATATCTATTGTAAATTCTACAATGCTCAAAACCGACAGTTAAGTCCTCCATACAGTATTATGGTACACATAGTGGCGCCATGCAGAATAATAGCCCCATATATTGCTCCATACATAATTGGTCCATATAATGTTCCATACAGTATATGATGAGCTCCACATAATGCTCAGTATAGATGGTCCCCCTATAATGTCCATAAAGTATAGACGGTCCCCATAGAGTATAATGAGCCTACATATGCTCCATACAGTATAATGAGTCGCATAAAAGCTCCATACAGTATATGATGGGCCCCATATATTTCTCCCATACAGAATGGGCTCCATATAATGCTCCATACAGAATGGCCCCATATGTGCTCCATATGATGCCCATATATAAAGGGCCCTATATATGCACCATAAAATATTGAACCCCATATGATGCTCTAGTATATGATGGGCCCCATATAATGTTCCAATATAATGTCCCCATAATAATGCTCCATATATAATGGGCTCCATGTGATGCTCCATATATAATGTGCCCCTTATGATGCGCCATATAAATGGGCCCCATATGATGCTCCATAATGATGGGCCCCATGGATGATGCTCCAGTGTATGATGGGCCTATATAATGCTCCATATATAATGGGCCCCATATGAATGCTCCAGTATATGATGGGGCCCCATGGATAATGCTCCAGTGCATGATGAGCCTATTAATGCTCCATATATAATGGCCCCATAGATGCTCCATGTATAATGGGCCCAGTATATGATGCTCCAGTGTATTGATGGGCCCCATTTATAATCTCCAGGTATGATGTGCCCCATATAAAATGCCTAGTGTATAATGGGCCCTATTTATGATGCTCAAGTGTATGATGGCCCCATATATAATTCTCCATTTGAATTATGCTCCCCATATATTGCTCCAAACATTAAAAAAATGAAATACCTCTCCTCGCTGGGCATTGCTCTACTCGGACTCCTCAGCGTTTGCCATTCTTCCAGCTCTCTGCACTGTGACTGTTCAGCAGAGGCGCACAGACGTGACATCTTGGCGCTCTCTGACCTGAATATCACTGTCAGGAAACGCGGAAGACGTCACAGCGTGGATCAGGGAGAGGTAAGATTGCAAGTCTGGGGCCCTGAGCAAGCAGGGGGGCCCACTTGTGGCGCCGGCACTGGCACAGGGGCCCCTCATAGTACGCCGGTGTCTCTGACGGTGAGTGGGCCCCCCCACCTGCTCAGGCCCCGGCACTTGCCAGGGGCGCCAGGTGCTGGACGCCGGCCCTGGAGGGGGCACCCAGTTAGGGAGGTGGAAAAACTGGCATATGTTGAGGTGTAGGCTGGACGTTCAGCAGCTGCAAATGGAGGAATTGGAGAAGTCGAGGAAGAGGAGGACAAAAGCGAGCCATTTGCTGGCAACCTAGTGTCATCATTGGAAGGTGTACAAAATCCTGTGAAACCCAGGCACGGTTCATTTTAATGAAGGTGAGATCCCAACATTTTGGGTCGACAGCCGGTCCTTCTTTCTGTCAGGATTGATCCAGCAGCACTGAAGACTCTTTCTGATAGCACACTACCACAGGGCAAGTGAGCTCCTGTAAGGTATATTGTCCAATTCAAGCCAGGTTCCCAGTTTACAGGCCCGGTAGTCAAAGGGGAATGAACTGTGAGGAGAACTCGATAGGGGAGGAGAGGTAATTTTGAACCATAGTTGACAACTGCTGTCTCCGTCTGTTGCAATCGATTCAGTAATAACACTCATGAGCGTACCGAAAATCAGTCCACAACATGGTCATAAAACCCCTGTCTGCAACGCCACTTCGGCTGTGTGCACCACAAACACCTCTTCCATGTTGCCCAGCACGCTCGTGGTAGAACTGCACCGCTGCTGTGTGCTGGGAAATGCCTCTAACAAACGGTTTACCCAGAGTTTTTTTTGTTCCCCAAATTAGCTCTAGGTTCTCCTGTGGCATGATGTTCTGTAATTTGCCCTTATAGCGTGGATCAAGGATGCTGGCCAACCAGTAGTCGTCATCCTTCATAATTTTGGCAATGCGGGAGTCCCTTTTTAGATCCGCAAGACATAATCACACATTGGGTAATGTTCCAGGTGTCAATGATGCACTGCCAGTGGTAGGTGGAGGAGCCTTTCTGCCAAATCCACATCCCTCCATCATGTACAAACCCTGTACCGACCTTGCGAAGCCAACATTTTCTCTTGCCCACTGAGAAAGCATCCTCCTCCCCAAAAAATCATCCCCCTCATCCTCCTCCTCTTCTTCCACAACCTCGTCAGGACAGTTCCTGAGCAACAATAATTGACTGTCATCAGGCTTCCCCCTCCTCCTCTGCTGCAGACCCTGATCCTTAATGTGCGTCAAAGTTTGCATGAGAAGACGCAAAGTGGGATGCTCATGCTTATGATGCGTCGTCTGCACTTACCAGCCGGGTGCATTCCTCAAAACACAGAAGGACTTTACAGAGGTCTTTCAGCTTTGACCACTGCACACCCACAACTCGATGTCTGCCCTCAACTGCCTGGCCCGTGTATCCTCCCACAAATGCATTACAGCCGCCTCTGTTCACACAGCCTCACAGCCATATGAAAGGTGGAGTTCCACCTTGTTGCAACGTCTATGATTTAGGCGATGCTGGGGAGGTGGAGCGATCGCTTCAGTCCCTCTGCATATGACTGAGTCTACCGCGAGCGACGGAGTGTGAGCACAGTCTTCGCACCTTATGGAGCAGGGCTGGTAACTCCGGATAATTATTTATAAAGCACTGCACCACCAGGTTCAAGGGTGAGCCAGGCAAGGTATGTGTCTGAGTTTTGCCAGGGCTATGGCCACCACAAAATTACAGCCGTTATCAGACTACCTTGCCTGGCTCAGATGTAGGCTGCCCAACCATGACTCTTTCTCTCTGCAAGTAGTCGCCAGTACGTCCGCGGTGTGTCTGTTGTCGCCCAAAGACATCATCTTTAAAAGAGCCTGCTACTCTACCACTAGCTGTTCGATAGTGGGCACCTCGTGTGCAACACTGCAGCTGTGGATGGAGTGCTCGTGCGAACTGCGCTCTGTCGACGACTTCACTTCTGTAGGAGGAGGAGGAGGAGGACGGTCGAACGCCTACAGCCAACTGTTGCCTATACCGTGGGCTAGGCAGCACTGTCCCACCGCCGCTGTCCCCTGTGGACCCTGTATCCACCTGTAATGTATTAGTACAGTTCATATAGCGTCTTGTGCTTGGGTGCGATGAAAACACAGGATCACAGGTTTGATATAGAAAAGTCCTGTATTACCTTCATACAAGTTGGCAGAAATAGTCACACAGTTTTGCAGACACAGAAACAGGAGACACGCAGCCAGTAATCCAAGCTCAGCAATCACTCTCCAATACAGATTCAGGATCTTCTTCTCTGTTACCGTTAGTCCATGAAACGTGGGTCTTTCAAAGAGCAGGGTTCAGAGTCCACAAGTGCTTCAGAGTTCCTCAGTAGGAATAGCTGGAGTACAAGGTCCAAGGCTTACAGGAGTCAAGTCACAGGTTCACTGCAGCTAGATTCTGAAGCACTGATTGCTCAGCTGTGGCTGCTTAAGAAGCAAAGGAGAAATCAGGGCGGGAACATGCAAGCTGGAAACTCCATTTTGACTGAGGGCAAGATAGCTGCAGCAAGACAGAAAGTAAAATGGCTGACGAACAAACTGAGTTTCAGGAATATATAATAGAACCTTACATTACTCCCCCTTAAGGACAACCTCCGATGACCTCAGACCAGGCTTGTGGGGTACCTCTGATGAAACTGACGGAGCAAGCGAGGAGCATTAAATGTTATTGACCGGGTTCCCATGATTGTCCTCCACTGGGTAGCCCTGCCATTTAATCAGATATTGTAACTGATTTCTATACAACCTGGAATCTAAAATCCTTTCCACCACAAATTCTTCCTGACCATCGACTAGCACTGGGTCAGGGCAAGGAGAGAACGTCCAGGAAACATATTGGGTGTCGCAGCCTTTAATAGGGATACATGAAAGACAGGGTGGATTCTCATAGTTCTGGGCAGTTGAAGACGACAAGCAACGGCACTTATAATTTTACTGATTTTATAGGGCCAATGTACTTATGTCCCAACTTAGACGATGGAATCCTTAACTTAAGATTTCTGGTTGACAGCCAGACCAAGTCTCCTACCTTGAAAACTGGTGCAGGTTTACGAAATTTATCTGCTGCTTTCTTGTACCTTTCTTGAGCCGATTCAGATTTTCCTTTAGAAGATCCATATTCTTCTGTAAAGACGTGATTCTTCAGCCACTGCTGGTAAAGGCGTTTCTATGGGAAATCGTGGTAGAATGTTAGGATGATAACCTAGATTAGAGTAAAAAGGAGACTGTTTAGTGGAGGCACTCTGAGAGTTGTTATACAGAACTCAGCTAATGGAAGTAGATCCACCCAATCATCCGTAGTGGCAGATAAAGCAGGAGATACTGCTCCAGGGTTTGATTGGTTCGTTCGGTCTGTCCATTAGTCTGGGATGAAAAGCAGAAGAAAGGTTTACTTTAATTCCAATGCTGCACAAATTTTGCCAAAACCTAGAAGTGAATTGCACCCCTCGATCCGAAATAACCTCATCCGTTACTCCATGTAAGCGAAACACATCTTTAATCATCAAATCTGATGTCTGTTTTGCAGTGGTAAGCCGACACAAGGGATAAAATGAGCTGCCTTTGTTAGACGGGCAACCACCACTAGAATGGTGTTCTTCCCCTGAGAGGTTTTGGTAACTCCACAATGAAGTCCATAGAAATGGATCCCCACGGGGGGGACGGGGTGGGAAGAGGCTGTAACAGACCAGTTGGTGAGGAGCGAGGTGTTTTGCATCTTGCACAGACCTCACATGAAGTGACATAATTCAAAACATCCTTCCTGCAAGTGGGCCACCAAAAGAACGAGAAAGAAATTCCTTGTCTTTAGAATTCCTCTATGCCCAGCTATCTTGGAATCGTGAATGAGTTGCAATACTCTTAATCTGACTGTTTCAGGAATATACAGACGTTGTCCCTGAAATCCACACACCATTCTTAAAGACAAGACTTACGTCCCTTGGGGGTTGTGCCAAAAAGGATTCCGCATGGTATGCTTCCTTGATGTCCTTAAGTAGGGGCTTGATTATGAATTACTCCTAGGAATCTAGAGTCAGGAAGAATAGTCTAAAGGTACTGCCACACTAAACAATCCCGCTAGCGATCACGATAACGACGCATACTAATGCGATCGCTAGCGGATTGTTTCTATATCGCTAAGTGCGGCCACATTAGCGATATAGTTAACGACGCTATCGCTGTTAGCGATCTTCTTAACGACTTTAGCGGTACAAAAGTACCGCTAAATTGCTAAGAAAAGGTGCCACACTAGCGATAATACTTACCCAGCGGGAGCGCCGACGAGAAAATAGGGTCCGGAACGATTCCAGCGACGAGCGAGATCACAGCAGGAAGCTCGTCGCTGGCAGATGCCGCACTGAACAACATCGCTAACGGGATCGCTAAATAGTGACGTTTTTTAGCGATCCCGTTAGCGATATTGTTCAGTGTGGCATACCCTTTAGGAGGAGTAATTGGACGTGTCTCTGCTGAGTAAATCCTAGAGAGTGCATCAGCCTTTCCATTGCGCGATCCTGGTCATATAAGAGATGATAAAATTAAATTGGTTTAAGAAAAGATTCCAGCGAGCCTGGCGAGGAGTCAGGCACTTAGCCGACCTGATAAACTCAAGGTTACGATGGTCTGTCAGGACGACTATTTGCTGTGCAGCTCCCTGAAGAAGGTGTCTCCATTCTTTGAAGGCGGCAATAATGGCCAACAACTCTCTATTGCCCACATCGTAGTTCCTCTCAGCCGAAGACAACTGCTGGGAAAAGAGGCACAGGGATGCAAGACATTCTTCTCACCTGTTCTCTGAGAGAGTATAGCTCCAACGGCACAGTCTGAAGCATCCACCTCTATTATGAAGGCAAGCTCGGGGTTGGGATGTACTAGGATAGGTGCAGTGGTAAATTTATCTTTTAGACGGGAAAATGCTTCCTGGGCTTGGGGAGTCCAGGAAAACCTAGACTCTTTCCGGGTAAGTTGAGTGATAGGTGACACTACCTCAGAGAAATTTCTAATGAAACGTCTATAGAAGTTGGCAAACCCGATGAAGCGCTGTACCTCCTTCACATTTCTAGGACTTGGCCAATCCTTGATGGCTTGGGTTTTGCTTCCATCCATACTAATTCCTTGTGTAGACAGTACATACCCCAGAAATTGAATTTCGGTCCTATGGAATTCACACTTTTCAAGTTTGATGTAAAGATGATTTTGTCTTAGACGTTCCAAGACCATTCTCACATGTCCATGATGTTCCTCTGTGGAGTTAGAAAAAATTAGAATATCATCCAAATAAATTACCACGAATGTATCTAGGAGATCCCTGAAGATGTCATTCACCAAGTGTTGGAAAGTGGCTGGGGCGGTACTCAGACCAAAAGGCATAACTAGATATTCAAAGTGTCCATAGCGTGACCTGAATGCAGTCTTCCATTCATCCCAGGTCTAATACGGACTAAGTTATAGGCCCCACGAAGATCTAGTTTAGAAAAAATTTTGGCATGTCGCACTCTCTCCAATAACTCAGGGATTAAAGGCAATGGATAACGGTTTCTAATAGTAACCTTATTGAGTTCCCTATAGTCTACGCATGGTCTCAGAGATCCATCTTTCTTCTTTACAAAGAAGATGGGTGCACCTGCAGGAGATAAAGAGGGGCGTATGAAGCCCTTGGCTAGATTGTCATCTATGTAATCCTTTAAAGCCTTTAGCTCGGGCTCCGCCAGGGGGTAGATCTTACCAAAAGGTATCTCTGCTCCAGGCAATAATTCAATTGGACAATCATATGGACGGTGAGGAGGAAGCTGGTCAGCGTTCTTCTTGTCACATAAATCCACATAGTCCTGGTATACAGCTGGTAGTTCAGGGACTGACATGATTCCTTTAGGAACAGAGCAAGCTGAAACTTTTGGACTCATCTGTTTCTCTGGAAAGTGTAATTCCTTGGTCTCCCAGTTAATGGTAGGATTCTGAGCCTGCAGCCATGGTAGCCCTAGAATAATGGGAAAGTGGGGAGAAGAGATAAGCATAAAGGACAGTTTCTCTTGATGATCTTTACCCATAAGAACCCTCAAAGGCTCTGTTTCCTGATCCACTGGTCCAGAGGTCAGCAGGGAGCCATCCACAGTTTCCATCTGTACTGGAGTAGCCTTCTTCACTGAACGTATTCCCTGTTTCAGAGCAAAGGAGACATCCATAAAATTTCCACTTGCCCCTGAGTCGATCATAGCAGAGCTAGACACCCAAGCTGAGTCAACCCAGAGTTTGATGGAAAGAAAGCAATGAGAATTGTTTTTCTTACAACTCAGCTGGGACACCGCTGAGGAAACTTGAAAAATGGCAGCGTTTACACAGTCAACGTCCTCAGAGGTAACGGAGTTTAAGTCCGAGAAATCAAGATCTGTTGCTGCAGATCTCTCTGGAGCCTGAGGCTCGGACCTGACAGATCCCCTCTCGCAACACTCACAATGAATGAGTGCTGCAGTAGTCTTACGAGAACGACTGGGGCAGTTTATAATGAAGTGCCCTGACTTACCACAATAGAAACATAGATTCTCCTTAAAACGATGTTCCTTGCGTGCATCACTAACCCGTCGTTGTAAAGAGTCTACCTGCATGGGTTCAGGTTCAGGTTCCCGTGTAATCCTACTCAAAGGTTCCTTAGCTGGAGAGGAAGGTAGGAAAAGGTTAGTACGATTGCTTTCGAACCATCTCTCTTGCCTGCGTTCAGTCAGACGAGTATCAATACGGATGCAGTAGTTAATAAAGTCACCTAACGCAGTGGGAGGGTCGGCACGAGCAAGTTCATCCTTAATCAGTGGAGATAACCCCTTTCGAAAAATAGATTTTTTGGCGGAACTGTCCCAGGTGGTATCAAGGGCCCATCTCCTGAAATCCAAGGCATATTCAGCTACCGAGTGCTTACCTTGGCGCAAAGCTAACATGGCTGCTTCAGCTGTTGCACCTCGATTGGGGTCATCAAACACCTGCCCCATGGCTGAAATAAAATCATCAAGGTGATTCAAACAATCATCCTCAGTCTCAATCAGAGGGTTTGCCCACATTAAAGCCTTGTTGGTAAGCAACATAATTATAGTAAGCACCTTAGATCGTTCAGTGGGAAATTGTGAAGCATGTGCAAAAAAAAAAGATTGCATTGATTAATAAATCCCCTGAATTTCTCACGTTCACCGCCAAAACGAAAAGGGGGCAACTTGGGAATCCCAGCACTCGGGGCTACGGCAGGAGCCTGGACTCGCCCTCTAGAACCTCAATCCTGGCTTGCAAATCCTGGGTAGTCTGTCCAACCACTTGCAAATTGTGATTATTGAGGTCCTGTAGATTTGTAAAACGGGTCTTTATATTCTGCAAATCTGCAAGGATATTATCAGTCACTCCGCAAAGTTCCTTTATGCGGGCCTCCATTTTCCAGATCTTTTAAGACAGGATTACTGGAAGAAGAGGAGAGAAAAAAAAAAACAATAGTGTTCACCTGTGGCAACACTGCAGAGAGAAAAAAAAATTAAGGGAACTGCTCACCTGGAATGGTTGTGAGAAGTCACAACCACTATCATCACAGAAAGTTTCAACCAGACATCTGATATCCAGAGTTACAGCAGACAAAAAAGAGAAAAGAAAGGAAAAAAAAAACAATAGTGTTTACCTGTGGTAACACTGCAAAAAGAAAAAACTTAAGGGAATTGCTCACCTGGAATGGTTGTGAGAAGTCACAACCACTGTCATCACAGAAAGTACAACCGGACGTCTGATATCCACAGTACAGCAGACACAGCCTTCCAGACCCAGCAGACACTAACGTTTTGGCTTCAGAATCTTGTAATGTATGTAGTACAGTTCATATAGCGTCTTGTGCTTGGGTGCGATGAAAACACAGGAGTCACAGGTTTGATATAGAAAAGTCCTGTATTACTTCATACAAGTTGGCAGAAATAGTCACACAGTTTGCAGACACAGAAACAGGAGACACAGCAGGCCAGAGTAATCCAAGCTCAGCAATCACTCTCCAATACAGATTCAGGATCTTCTTCTCTGTTACCGTTAGTCCATGCAAACGTGGGTCTTTCAAAGATGATCAGGGTTCAGAGTCCACAAGTGCTTCAGAGTTCCTCAGTAGGAATAGCTGGAGTACAAGGTCCAAGGCTTACAGGAGTCAAGTCACAGGTTCACTGCAGGCTAGATTCTGAAGCACTGATTGCTCAGCTGTGGCTGCTTAAGAAGCAAAGGAGAGAATCAGGGTGGGAACATGCAAGCTGGAAACTCCATTTTGACTGAGGGCAAGATAGCTGCAGCAAGACAGAAAGTAAAATGGCTGACGAACAAACTGAGCTTCAGGAATATATACATAGAACCTTACACCACCACATTAACCCAGTGCGCAGTGATTAACACATAACAGCCCTGGCCATGCCTACTGGCCCATGCATTTGTTGTGAGGTGCACCTTTCCACTCACTGATTGTTTGAGTGCATGGACAATGCGGTCTTTCACATGCAGGTGTAGGGCAGGGATGGCTTTTCTAGAAAAGAAGTGCCGACTGCGTAGGTCATAGCGTGGGACAGCGTAGGCCATGAGCTCTCGGAACGCTGCACTTTCAACCAAATGGAAGGACATCATCTCTAATGAGATCAGTTTGGCAATGTAGGCGTGACATCCGCCCACTGCAGGTCTGAACTGCAGGTAAGACAGCACCCCTAGAAACCCCGAGACCCTTTACCTCTATACAGGGATCTGGAATTACAGCGAAGCCCAGGGGGTAGCTGCCTATGAGAGCAGTGGACCGGAGTAGGAAAAACGCTAGGAAGGGAATAAAAAGCGAGACCAAATGCGTAGTCAGAAGTCCAAAGGTCAAAACCAGGAGGGCAGCAAAGGTACAAAATCGGCAGGCAGTAGAAGGGTCAGAAATTCAGGCTAAAGTTAAAGTCAAAGCCAGGCGGGCAGCAAAGGTACAAAATCGGCAGGCAGTAGAAGGGTCAGAAATCCAGGCTAAAGTTAAAGTCAAAATCAGGCGGGCAGCAAAGGTACAAAATCGGCAGGCAATAGAAGAGTCAGAAATCCAGGCAAAGGTCAGAGATACAATAGCAAAAACAAACTAGCACAGTGAGGAAACCAAGATTATATCTGGCGGCCTGAAAGCCAGGCTCCAAGGCATTTGAAGGGCATGGCTACCTCTCACAGGCTCACAGTCTGATGACCTCACCTGGACCGCCCTCAGAACCAGGCCAGATGGTGATGCATGACTGACACCAACCACTTCACCTCTGACAGAAGAGCGAAGCCTACGCCCACCAGACGCCTGCGCAGGGACCCTTTCTCTGTCACCAACATTACCCATAGGAGAAACATGGCGATGCGCAGCGACAGAGGCCGGCGTCAAAGGAGCGGAACTATATGAGGATACCGCTCTCCTATCACCGGCACCACCAGCCGAAGGAGTCCGGCGCCTCCCAGCGGCCGAGGCAGGAACACCAGCCACTGAATCCAACGGCGACGTGACAGTAGGCATTCAAAGCCAGTGAACGCGGATTAGAGGATGAGTACTTTCTTGTCCTACTCAGAGTGTCTGCTAGTGTGAGCTGGACTGAGAGCTGCATATGGGGGAAGTAGCGGTGGACATGGTGGACTGAGAAGGGGTTGGTGATGGTGGTGGTGGTGATGGCTTAGATTCAGTCTTTCGTTGTAAAAACTTTGTGATTCCCTGACTGCTTTGGCCTTGCGACGACACCTCAACATTTCTTGCTGGTGGTGTGCTAACCGGCGGGCTTACAATGGTGGAAGCGATGTAGCGTTGCTGGCTACCTTCAGTCGGAGCAGGTGCTCACGTGCTACCTGAGGTTTTGTAGTCCATCCATACTAGCAAGTGCATGGTGTTAAAATGTCTAAGCATGCAACTGGTATTCAAATTTCGGAGATTTTTCCCTCGGCTAAAGGTCCTTCCGCACTTCTTACAGATAAACTTTGCCTCATCAATAGGATTTTGGTAAAAAAAAGTGCCACACTGCACTCTTCATACTCTGGGATAAATTTTCAGGGCTTGCACGCTTTTCTAATTTGACCGTCTGGCCAAGCTGTCCTGCAACTCTTTTTGTTTTTTTAACACATTTTTGGACTGCTACGGGCCTGCCAGATAACCACAGCTGCGATGTCGATGCCTGCTACGGATCCTCCTCCTCCTCTTCTGAGCTATTGCCAGCGGCACCCACTTCCCCAATGGATGCCAATCCGGGTCAACAACTGGGTCATCCATCACCTCCTCTTCAATTTCATCTGCACCTTCCTCTGTGTTACCGTGTAAGGTGTTAGAGTATGCGGGAAGGGGCACCTGAGTTTCATCAGGGTCGAATCTGGCTCAGTAGACTGCGAGGGCAATGCAGTGCTCTGGGTGAATGTACCAGCAGAATCATATAGCAGTGGCTGTGCATCAGTGCACTCCTTGTCAGATTCATCTTGGACTGGGGAATTCAGGATTTCACATGATAACCCAGGCATGGTATGTGAAAAGAGCTCCAGGGAGTAATCTGAAGTGTGGCCTGCCGCATGCTTCACTTTTGTTGGGGGTGAAGGACACAAGGAAAGGTGTCGTTCCTGAACAGGAGCCTGATGACTCAGTGCTTGCAGTTTTTGAAACTTCAGAAGAGGAGGCGATAGAGCGGGAGGCTGTTTCGGCAATGTAAGCCAAAACCTGTTCCTGATGCTCCGGCTTTAAAAGCGGTTTACCTACTCCCAGAAAAGGGAGCCTTCCAGGCCATCTGGAGCCAAACAATGACGCAGGCTCAACACCTCCTGCCTTAGGTGCTATTGTGCTTTTGGCACTACCAACAGATGCACCACCACCATCAGTACCAGCTTGCCCTCCCCACCCACGTCCGCGGCCTCTTCCACCATACTTCCTCATGTTTGGGAAAATGTACCCAAAATACCAGCAGATATATGGTACTGTATCAGAAACGTACAGCTGTATATGGTGCAGGGAAAATTTAAATCTCCATATATATTTCCGGAGTCACACACAGACACTCTCTCAGTATGGATTAGACCAGAATACAAAAAGCAGAAAAACGGTGCTGTATCAGAAGCATACAGCTGTATACAGTGTAGGGGCAAATTTAAATCTCCGTATATATTTCCGGAGTCACAAACAGACGCTCACTCAGTATGGATTTTACCAGAATACAAAAAGCAGAAAAATGGTACTGTATCAGAAGCGTACAGCTGTATACGGTGAAGGGAAAAATTTAAATCTCTGTATATATTTCCGGAGTCACACACAGACGCTCTCTCAGTATGGATTAGACCAGACTACAAAAAGCAGAAAAACGGTACTGTATCAGAAGCGTACAGCTGTATACAGTGTAGGGGAAAATTTAAATCTCCGTAAATGTTTCTGGAGTCACACACAGATGCCCTCTTAGTATGGATTTGACCATAATACAAAAAGCAGAAAAACTGTACTGTATCAGAAGTAAAAGTTTTAGTGCTGTGTAAAAAGCAGTCTGCACAGCAGTGTACACACAGCAATACAGCTAGCAGGCAGCCTAATAACCAGCACTGCTGCACACAAGAAAATCCTCCCCTGTCACTGCACACTAACTGTACAGCACAATTGCTATCAGCACAAGCACATAAGAACTTCTCTTTCCAGCCCTAACTCTCTCCCTAATGATAAACAGCATCAGCAACCTCTCCCTACTGTTAATATCTGCATAATTAAAATGGAGGTCGGCTGTCAGGGCTTTTATAGACACTATGACGCCCCCCATAGCAAGCCAATCACTGCAATGCCCTTCTCTAAGATGGTGGTGGACGCTGCCCATGCCATCTCATTGCCAACGACTTATGAATCTGACCGAACTGTTTCGCTCAATTCTACTCTGCACCCATGTCTGTGATTAGGGTTGAGCATTCCGATACTGCAAATATCGGGTATCGGCCGATATTGGCTGTATCGGAATTCCGATTCCGAGTTCCGATATTTTCGTCTTATCGGATACCGGAATCGGGATTGTCACTGTCACTGTCAGTGTCCGTCGGTCGGGTCTGTCAGGAGTCAGCGGCACTTACCTGGCAGAAGATCTCCGGCGGTCACGTCCTGGACTGCTTCATGGCCGCAATCTTCTTTCCCCGGCGGTCACATGCAGTTTCTCGCGATAACTGCAGTGACTGCTGGGTAATCCCGGCCGTAAAGCAGTCAGTCCGATGACGTCACCGCCGGGGAAGCAGGTAATCAGCTGTGCTGCGCCGGGATGACAGGCTCTGCCTGTCATTGCGATGTAGCAGAGTTGGATCGTCGTGGGACTGTCGTTATGGACTGCGTCGGACAGGTGGTATACTGTTGGTTTGTTTTTTTTCTTTTTTTACAGGAGATCGATGGCGTCGCAGGAATTAAAATTAATGAAAACTGTGTTGTCTCTTTTATTTCATTAAAATACTTTTTTCTTGCTTTGTCTTTTTTTTATACATTTAATAACTTTGGGATTAATAATGGATCGGTGTCTTATTGACACCTCTCCATTATTAACCGGGCTTATTGTCACCGTGCAATCAACGGTGACATTAACCCCTTATTACCCCGCTTGCCACCGCTACAGGGCAAGTGGGAAGAGCCGGGTAAAGTGCCACAATTGGCACATCTTTTGATGCGCCAAATGTGGGGCTGCTGTAGCCTGGTATTATCAGGCTGTTGAGGGCCAAAATCCATGGGCCTTGACAGTCTTTTAATACCAGGCCGCAGCAGTCTGCATTTTACTTGGCTGGTTAACAAAAATAGGGGGGATCCCCACGCCGTTTTTTTTTCGAGGGGATCCCCTATTTTTGTTAACCAGCCAAGCTAAGCAGACTGCTGTGGCCTGGTATTATCAGGCTGGCAAGGTCCATGGATATTGGATCCTTACCAGCCTGAAAAACCAGGCCTCAGCGGTCTGCTTCATCTGGCTGGTTAACAAAAATAGGGGGGACCCCACGCCAATTTTTTTCGAGGGGATCCCCTATTTTTGTTAATCAGCCAAGATATGCAGACTGCTGTGGTCTGGTATTATCAGGCTGGCAAGGTCCATGGATCTTGGATCCTTAACAGCCTGAAAATCCAGGCCTCAGCGGTCTGCTTCATCTGGCTGGTTAACAAAAATAGGGGGGACCCCACGCCAATTTTTTTCGAGGGGATCCCCTATTTTTGTTAATCAGCCAAGATATGCAGACTGCTGTGGCCTAGTATTATCAGGCTGGCAAGGTCCATGGATCTTGGCTCCTTAACAGCCTGAAAATCCAGGCCTCAGCGGTCTGCTTCATCTGGCTGGTTAACAAAAATAGGGGGGACCCCACGCCATTTTTTTTTCGAAGGGAACCCCTATTTTTGTTAATCAGTTCCCTCTGACGTCACTGATTGTGTCCCTGGCTGACCTGAAGTGAAAGTGGAAAGCAATCAATTAAGCTTTCCATTTAAGGGCCCGTCTCACATAGCGATATCGCTACCGAGATCGCTGCTGAGTCACTAGTTTTGTGACGCAGCAGCGAGCTCACCAGCGATATCGCTGTGTGTGACATTCAGCGACGATCAGCCCCCCTGCCGGGTATCGCTGATCGTCGCTGAAATGTCAGGACCTTTTTTTGATCGCTGGTTTCCCGCTGACAGGCACACATCGCTGCGTGTGACAGGCGGGAGACCAGCGATCCGCTGGTAACCAAGGTACACAGCGGGTTTCCAGGCGCGGGGCTGTGCCTAGAAACCCGCTGTGTACCTTGGATACCAGCGCCCTGATGCAGGGAGCTGGTATCCAAGGTACACAGCGGGTTTCCAAGCGCTGCGCGGTGCCTGGAAACCCGCTGTGTACCTTGGTTACCAGCGGATCGCTGGTCTCCCGCCTGTCACACGCAGCGATGCGTGCCTGTCAGAGGGAAACCAGCGATCAAAAAAAGGTCCTGACATTTCTGCGACGATCAGCGATACCCGGCAGGGGGGCTGATCGTCGCTGAATGTCACACACAGCGATATCGCTGGTGAGCTCGCTGCTGCGTCACAAAACTAGTGACTCAGCAGCGATCTCGGTAGCGATATCGCTATGTGAGACGGGCCCTTAAGCGATGTTACCCGCAGTGTCGCTGTCCCAGATCGCTGCCTGAGCTGCCTGTTTGGCAGCTTAGCAGCGATCATGTAGCGATACACCAGCGATCCTGACAAGTGCATATCGTTGTCGGGATCGCTGGTGTATCGTTATGTGACACCCAGCCTTTACTCTCCTGTCAGGCAGGAGAGGAACTCATTCATTTGGGGTTTACTGTGAGGTTGCAGCATTAGCTGCGGTCCCTGCAGTAAACATTAACCCTTTCTGAAGGATTACACCATGGGACCTGACTGTGCATGGGATAGGTAAGAATAATTTTGCTTTTTTATTTTATTTTTATTACAGGAAATGGTTTTTGCAGTAAAATAAAAGATGGTCAAAAACATGTGTCTTTATTTCATTAAAATGATTTTTAATTAAAGTGTGTGTGTTTTATTTTTATTTCATGCAATAGGATTAATAATTGATAGTTGTCTAATTGACAGCTCTCAATTATTAACCTGGCTTAAGGTCACCTTTCAATAGCAAGGTGGCTTTAACCCCATATTAACCCATTCGCCACCGCTACAGGGCAATGGGAATAGACGGGCAAAGTGCCAGAAAGGGCGAATCTAATTATAGATTTGTCTTTCCTGGGGTGTCTGGGGGCAGATGTTAGTAGCCGGGGGGGGGCAAAAATAATGGTCCCTCTCTGGGCTATTATTATCTTCCCCCACTCACTGGCTTTGTCTGTCTGGTTGCGAAAATAGGGCGGGAGCCCACGCATTTTTTTTCAGCAATTTTACACCTCATATATATATATACATGTCATTGAATTTGTGACACATATATATATATTTATATTTGTAGTTCATACACTTCTACATAGTATAATAGCCGCTAATTCAATTGCCGGCTTTTTGTGAAAATGCAGAACCCGACATGAAATGACACTTGGTGTACATAGGGTTAACCATGTCTTTTCATGTCCTTTGCTATCTAATTTGCACAAACAATTAAATCAGACTATGTGTGCAAAATTTCACACCTGTAGGGGTTAATTAAAGGTGTAAATTTGTAGCAAAAAAGTCCGTTTTTTTTACAACGAATTTACACCTTTAATTAACCCCTACAGGTGTGAAATTTTGCACACATAGTCTGATTTAATTGTTTGTGCAAATTAGATAGCAAAGGACATGAAAAGACATGGTTAACCCTATGTACACCAAGTGTCATTTCATGTCGGGTGACCCGACATGAAATGACACTTGGTGTACATAGGGTTAACCATGTCTTTTCATGTCCTTTGCTATCTAATTTGCACAAACAATTAAATCAGACTATGTGTGCAAAATTTCACACCTGTAGGGGTTAATTAAAGGTGTAAATTTGTAGCAAAAAAGTCCGTTTTTTTTACAACAAATTTACACCTTTAATTAACCCCTACAGGTGTGAAATTTTGCACACATAGTCTGATTTAATTGTTTGTGCAAATCAGATAGCAAACGACATGAAAAGACATGGTTAACCCTATGTACACCAAGTGTCATTTCATGTCGGGTCACCTAGACATTTTTAAGAATATACTACTAGAATCCTGTAGGAAACTTATACCCTCTGGTAATAAAATGTCTAGGAATAAAAAGAAACCATTATGGATAAATAAGACACTACAACGTTTAGTTAGACTAAAACAAAGGGCATTCAAAATCCTGACAGCCGAGAGTATAGAAATAACATTTTGGGAGTCTAAATATCTAAGTAAGAAATGTAAAAAAGAAAACAAGCTGGCCAAGTTATCCACAGAGAAACAAATTACCAGTGACATTAAAAATGACAAAAACCTGACTGGCACATACATTTGTATGTTAGCTTACTGACCGAGCACTCCACCCTTCAACATGTTGTGATTTTAATTACAGCAGTTACCTTCTTACCCATAAATGCAGGCATTTATGCAGGTTGCCTTGACGTGGCGGGATGGCTTGTACATTCTTTTGATCAAAATTATGTTTACCAAATACCCTTATTATTATTATTACAACTTCATGCATGTTTTGCAATATATTTTTTATTTTGTTTTATTTTAGGATATTTGTTTCTTGTTTTTTGTTTTTTATTGCTGAGAGAGGAGTCCACATTTATCCAGGAATTCACACATCAGCCTAGGAGAGGTATTCACACACGTAGGGACCCATCAGTTTTTGAGGCCACCTTGACGATGGTATAATTTGGCCAAAGTTTTTGGTAAGCATCTCAAATTTTTTTTCCTAATATTCAAAAGCCATATGTATTACTATTCATATTTCATATATTTCACATTGACATGCTGTCATGTGTGCATTGCCACGAAGATCGTCGCGGTTGCACATTTTGACTTCTCACAGCTGAGCTGCTGTTTCTTTGTGTTTGGCAGCTAGGGAGTTAATTCTGTCTGTGCTCGGTGCTGGGACTGGGTGCAGTTTCTCCCGGCTGCAATTGATTATTTGTTGATTGGTTTCCTTTAAATTCCTGGTTGTCTGCTTGGGGAGTTGCCAGTGAAACCTTCATGCAGACCACAGATAGGAATGAATCTGTATAGACTTTAGTTGTGAGCTCCTTAGTTGTTCTAAGCTCAACTTGGTTAGAGTTTATTTCCCAGACCATTTATGTTCCTTTGGTGTTTGAGTGTGTATGCAAGCGAGTGTTATCCTGTCTGTCTTATATGTCTAATCTGTGTATTTAGCTAAGATCAGCCCATATCCCTTTGGTGGTAGTCAGGATCCTTCTTAGGACTGATTACAGGGTTCAGGGTCTGATAGGAGACAGGGTTAGGTTGGTGACTTGGACCTCTGAACCATTATCAGTACCTCCAAGGTGAGGGATTAGTTAGGACCCCAGTTTAGGGTCAGGTTAGATCCCGGTCCACCTCTTTCCTGTTTCAGCTCATCAAGTCCTCAAGATTAACCCTGAGTTCAGCAGATATCGTGTCAGGTAAATCTATTCTATACTTACATGCTGATGTTGCTATACTAGTTGTTGTATAGAGTGTTGTTCCTGTATTAATAGTTTACTGACATTGTATACATATCATTAGACAGCGTGACATTTTCACTGGCCATAAAAATTATCTCCAGTTACCATGGATCCAGTAGCCCAGCTGGCTCTGCAGTTGCAGGGATTATCCATGGAGCTGACGGACATTAAGTCCAAAGTTTTGTCTCCCCTGGAGCAAACCAGAGTTGAACCTAAGGTTGCTCTCCCTCACAGGTTCACTGGTGGGCGAGACAAATTTTTCACCTTCCGGGAGGCATGTAAATTGTATTTTCGGCTTCGGCCTCGATCATCAGGGAGTGAGGAGCAGAGAGTGGGAATTGTTATCTCACTTCTGCAAGGGGACCCTCAATCCTGGGCATTTTCCCTTCCTCCGGGATCCCCGGCTCTACTGTCTGTAGATCAATTTTTTACTGCCCTGGGATTGGTATATGATGACCCAGATCGGGTCTCTCTTGCTGAGACAAAATTACGTAAGATACAGCAGGGAGATCGTCCGGCAGAGGAATTTGCTTCTGAGTTTCGTAGATGGGCCACAGATACTCAGTGGAATGACCCAGCTCTTAGGAGCCAGTTTTGTCATGGGCTTTCTGATAAATTAAAAGACGTTTTGGCTCAGTATGAGTCTCCTCCTTCTCTGGAGGCTGCTATGGCCTTAGCTATCCGTACTGATAGACGGCTTCGGGAGAGGGGTGAGGTAACCCCACTCCCTGTTGTTTCTCCACCTACCACTAAAGTCCCTTATGTTGAGGTTCCCCTTGTCTGTTCGGATGAGCCTATGCAGTTGGGAGGGACATCATTTCGTAGGAGGGGATTGGCGGTACGCCGCAGGACTAGAAGATGTTTTTTCTGCGGGAAAGAGGGACATTTTGTTGGAGAATGTCCATCCCGTGCCTTGTTGAGCCAAAAGTCGCCGGAAAACTGTTAATCCCAGGTTGTGTGGTGGACGACAACCTGGGAGTATGTATTTCATCCGCCAGTTCTTCTCAGTTCCTTGTACCAGTGGAGGTGGTAGTTGGTACGAGAGTGGAGAGATTGTCTGTTCTTCTTGATAGTGGTTCCGGGGCTAATCTGGTTGACGCTCAGTTTGCTCAGGCTCAAGGTATGCATCTGAGTGTATTGGTCAAACCGATCCCTATATTCTCCATTGACGCCAGGCCTCTCGGCCAAGGTAGCTTTGTTCATGAGGTTCATAACATTGACCTTCGGGTAGGGGCAATACATAGGGAACAATTATCTTGTTATGTGTTGGAGGGTCTACCTACTCCCATTGTGTTGGGACTTCCTTGGTTGGTTAAACATAACCCTGTGATTAATTGGCAGTCCAGAGAAATAAGCCAATGGGGTGAGTTTTGCAAAAGCAACTGCATGAACACAGTCATCAGTGCGGTCGTGCCTAGTACATTGCCTCCTTTTTTGGAGGATTTTGGGGATGTTTTCTCTGAGGAGGGGTGTCAGGAGTTGCCTCCTCATCGCGTGTATGACTGCTCTATTAATCTCCTTCCTGATGCTAAGTTGCCTAAAGCTAGGTTGTATAATCTTTCTGGTCCTGAGAGGCAGGCTATGAAAGATTATATTTCTGAAAGTCTGGCCAAAGGGCATATTAGACCTTCATCTTCCCCAGTAGCCGCGGGGTTCTTCTTTGTGAAGAAGAAAGATGGAGGCCTACGCCCTTGCTTGGATTTCCGCGAACTTAATCGGATTACTGTTCGAGATCCGTATCCACTCCCTCTTATTCCTGATCTCTTCAATCATATTGTTGGCGCCAAATGGTTTTCTAAATTGGATCTCAGGGGGGCGTATAATCTGATTAGGATAAAAGAGGGGGATGAGTGGAAAACGGCGTTTAACACGCCGGAGGGACATTATGAGAACCTAGTCATGCCTTTTGGTCTGACTACTGCACCAGCAGTATTCCAACATTTTGTTAATGACATTTTTCGTCACCTTGTGGGGCTGTTTGTGGTTGTATATTTGGACGACATTTTAATTTACTCGCCAGATCTTGTGTCTCATCAGGAGCATGTGAGACAGGTGTTGCAGATCTTGCGAGACAATAAATTATACGCCAAACTGGAGAAGTGTGTATTTGCCGTACAGGAACTTCAGTTTTTGGGTTTTTTGGTGTCAGCCTCCGGTTTCCGTATGGACCCTGAAAAGGTGAGAGCAGTGCTTGAATGGGATCAGCCAGGGGATCTTAAGGCTCTGCAGCGTTTTTTGGGGTTTGCTAACTACTACCGGAAATTTATTTGTAATTTCTCATCTGTCGTCAAACCTCTCACTGACATGACAAGAAAAGGGACGGATTTTTCTAAATGGTCGGACAAAGCTTGCCAAGCCTTTTCCTCTTTGAAGAAATGTTTTGCTTCGGCACCCGTTCTCATCCAACCAGATGCATCTCAGCCGTTCATTGTGGAGGTGGATGCGTCTGACGTAGGGGTGGGTGCTATATTGTCCCAGGGTCCGTCCCCTGGTAAATGGCATCCGTGCGCTTTCTTTTCTAAGAAATTGTCGTCCGCCGAAAGGAATTATGATATCGGCAATAGGGAACTTTTGGCCATTAAGTTAGCTTTTGAAGAATGGCGTCACTTTTTGGAGGGGGCAGTCACCCGGTTACCGTTATTACTGATCACAAGAACCTGTTGTATTTGGAATCCGCTAAGCGTCTGAATTCCAGACAAGCTCGATGGTCGTTGTTTTTTACCAGGTTTAATTTTGTCGTCACTTATCGCCCGGGTCTAAGAATGTAAAGGCTGATGCCTTGTCTCGCAGTTTCCCAGGGGCCGGGAAAACAGATGACCCGAGTCCTATCCTTCAGGAGGGGGTGGTAGTGTCGGCTGTATTTTCTGAGCTTGAGGAGGAGGTGTTAGAGGCTCAGGGGGACGCCCCTGCAGGACCTCCAGGGAGACTGTTTGTCCCAAATCTGTTGAGACAAAAGGTTATTGAGGCACATCATAATTCTGCTCTAGCAGGACATCCAGGGAGTAAGGCTACTTTAGATCTCCTTTCTCGCCGGTTTTGGTGGCCTAATGCTAATAAAGATGTTATAACTTTTGTCGCGTCATGTGGGGTGTGTGCTCGCTCTAAAACCCCTCATACCCGTCCGTCTGGGACCCTTTTACCCTTGAAACTTCCGGAGCGTCCATGGACTCATTTATCTATGGACTTCATTACGGACCTTCCTCCGTCGTCAGGGAATACTGTCATACTGGTGGTTGTTGACAGGTTCAGTAAGATGGCACATTTCGTTGCTCTTCCTGCACTCCCTAATGCTAAAACTCTGGCGCAGGTGTTCATTAGGGAGATCGTTAGACTTCATGGGTTGCCTTCTGATGAGGTGTCAGATAGGGGGTCTCAGTTTGTGTCCAAATTTTGGAGGGCATTTTGTTTACGTCGGGGGATGCAATTGTCATTTTCCTCGGCTTTTCATCCGCAGACCAATGGTCAGACAGAGCGTCTGAATCAGAGCTTAGAGACATATCTCCGGTGTTTTGTCTCAGAGAACCAAGAGGACTGGTCTTCTTTCTTGCCTCTGGCAGAGTTCGCTCTTAACAACAGGCGGAGCGAGTCCACTGGTAAGTCCCCGTTTTTTGGGGCATATAGTTTTCATCCCCAGTTTTGTACTTTCAATGGGGGGGGCCCTTCTGGGGTTCCTGAGCGTTTCTCGTCGTCACTTGCTTCTGTGTGGAGAGGTGTATTGAATAATCTGAGTGCGATGGGGAACCGTTACAAACGTATGGCTGATAGGAGGAGAGTTTCTGGTCCAGATCTGAATGTGAACGATCTGGTATGGTTGTCTACCAGGAATATAAAACTTAAAGTGCCCTCCTGGAAACTGGGTCCCAGATTCATCGGGCCGTACAGGATCAGTTCCATAATTAATCCTGTGGCATTTCGTCTGGACCTCCCTCCTACGTTTAAAATTCATAATGTGTTCCACAAGTCATTACTTAAAAGGTATGTGGCACCAGTCATACCGTCACCTCTACCTCCTCCTCCAGTGTTGGTCAATGGTAACTTGGAATTTCAAGTATCAAAGATCATTGACTCACGTCTGAATCGCCGGTCCCTTCAGTACTTGGTGCATTGGAAGGGGTATGGTCCAGAGGAGAGGACGTGGGTCCCTGCGTCTGATGTTAACGCAGATCGTTTGGTTCGGACCTTCCACAGAACTCACCCGGGCAGGCCTGGCCCTGAGGGTCCGGAGGCCCCTCGTAGAAGGGGGGGTACTGTCATGTGTGCATTGCCACGAAGATCGTCGCGGTTGCACATTTTGACTTCTCACAGCTGAGCTGCTGTTTCTTTGTGTTTGGCAGCTAGGGAGTTAATTCTGTCTGTGCTCGGTGCTGGGACTGGGTGCAGTTTCTCCCGGCTGCAATTGATTATTTGTTGATTGGTTTCCTTTAAATTCCTGGTTGTCTGCTTGGGGAGTTGCCAGTGAAACCTTCATGCAGACCACAGATAGGAATGAATCTGTATAGACTTTAGTTGTGAGCTCCTTAGTTGTTCTAAGCTCAACTTGGTTAGAGTTTATTTCCCAGACCATTTATGTTCCTTTGGTGTTTGAGTGTGTATGCAAACGAGTGTTATCCTGTCTGTCTTATATGTCTAATCTGTGTATTTAGCTAAGATCAGCCCATATCCCTTTGGTGGTAGTCAGGATCCTTCTTAGGACTGATTACAGGGTTCAGGGTCTGATAGGAGACAGGGTTAGGTTGGTGACTTGGACCTCTGAACCATTATCAGTACCTCCAAGGTGAGGGATTAGTTAGGACCCCAGTTTAGGGTCAGGTTAGATCCCGGTCCACCTCTTTCCTGTTTCAGCTCATCAAGTCCTCAAGATTAACCCTGAGTTCAGCAGATATCGTGTCAGGTAAATCTATTCCAGACTTACATGCTGATGTTGCTATACTAGTTGTTGTATAGAGTGTTGTTCCTGTATTAATAGTTTACTGACATTGTATACATATCATTAGACAGCGTGACACATGCTTTAGCATGATAGAGTGCAACCTTTTTTGTACAGTGTCATTAAAATAAATCCCAAAAATTTTTATAAATACATCGATGCCAAAAAGTAAAAAAAAATATGGTATTCCACTTACAAGATGATGATAACAGGATAATAATAGAGGACAAAGAAAGGCTGAGATATTAAAAAGGCACTTTTCATCCATGTTCACCAATGAACTGTTTTAGAGATCATTCAACAACGCAAAAATCAAAGTTCACTACCTGATATAATTAGTTTAACACAATAAGAGCAAATTAAACATTGACAAATCCCCTGGCCAAGATGACATTTACTGAGGAAACTGAGCTCGGTAATTGACAGACCACTGTATCTTATATTCTTATACTCTCTTGTAACGGGGTTGGTGTCACAGGATTGGAGGATGTTTGATGTGGTACCGATATTTAAGAAAGGTAAGAAGGTGGAGCCTGGCAACTACTGTCTGGTAAGCCTGACATAAGTAGTGTGCAAAATTTTTGAGGGCATTGTAAGACATGACTGTTGTGAATGTGTTAGAAATGAATTCTGAGCAGAAGCTCCCTCTGGTGGTTACAAACAGTACTGAACCATTCAATGAGGATTGGCAATCAGGAGTTACAGACTGGTCTTATATAAGGGAGGTTCCCTCCAATCATGGTTGCCGGTGATCAATTGTTCTTGTCTCAACTGTGGTTCCTGGTTCACTTGGAAGCTTGCTGAGTCTTGCCTCTTCTCCTGCTCTCAGATAATATATTTTCTGTTTTTATTTTTGTGCTTGCTTTTTGCATTGTTCCCTGCACTTCTGTGGAGGTCAGCCAGGTCCCCTCCGGGGGCTTGTGCTCCTCTCAGTTTATCTGAGTCACTGTTATTTGTTCATTTGCCTTTTCCAGTTTTTTCAGTGGCTGCGGCTTAGTTTTGTTACACCAGAGAACTAATTTAGGTGGTAGAGGTCGTGTGATCTCAGGTGTTTTTGCAATTAGTAGAGTTGGTATTTTTTAGGGTTTTTTGGATTGCAGTAAGTGTCCTTCCTATCCTTTTTCTTTCTAGGCAGATTGGGCCCCAACGTTTGCTCATTCTATTTTCTGTCTGTGTCTGTATTTCCTCTTGTCTAACCGCCATTACATGTTTGGGGGCTTCCTATGTTCTTTGGGGATCTGCTCCGGGGCAGATAGCTTTCCTCTTTCTATCTTTAGGTGTAGTTAACCTCTCAGGCTGTGACGAGGCGTCTAGGACCAACGTAGGAACGCTCCACGGCTGCCTTTAGTTGTGGTGGTTAGTCAGGGTACTGCAATCCAGAAGATTCCAACCTCTCTGGTGTATTGCCGTTTTTGCCTGCTCTCCTCAGTTACCAAATCATAACACATGACCTGCAGAGGTATATTGCAGAGAATAATTAAATAACTGACAACCAGCATGGATTCATGAAAGATAGGTTGTGTCTAACTAACATGTAGGGTCTCTATGTGGAGATAAGTGCAAATTTGGATGTTGGTAACACAGATGATGTGATTTATCTGGACTTTGCACAGGCACTTGATACTGTACCGCATAACAGCCTTAAACTGAAGCTCCATAAGCAGGGACTAGGGGAAATTATATGCGTATGGATAAGGAATTGGCTATGACAGGAAACAATGAGTCTGTAAGGTTCTTTGTCTCTGTTGACATGTTCCTTGAAACTCAGTTTTCCGTCGGCCATTTTGCTTTCTGTTTTTCTGCAGCTCTTGCCCTCAGTTAATATGGAGTTCCAGTTTTCATGTTCCCGCCCTGATTCTTCCCTCTTGCTTCTTAAGCAGCCTCAGCTGAACAATCAGTGCTCCTGAATCAAGCCTCAGTCAGTCTGTGACCTGACTCCTGGAAACCTTGAACTTGTACTCCAGCTATTCCCTACTGAGGAACCTTTGAACACTTTTGGACTCTGGAAACCTGCTGTTTGGTGAATCCATGTTTGCAGAGGAATTACGGTACAGAGAAGAGATCCTGAACCTGCTTTGGAGATTTATTGTAGTGCTTGAAATTACTCTGGCCTGCTGTGTCTCCTGACTCTGTTCCTGCAAACTGTGTGAACTTTTCAGCATGCTTGTATGAAGTAATACAAGTCATTTCATTTCAACCTATGTCTCCTGTGTTTTCCTCGCACCCAAGCACAAGACGCTATAGGAACTGTACACTATACATGACAAGATTCAGGAGCCAATGTTTAGTGTCTGCTGGGTCTGGGAAAGCCGTGTCTGCTGTGACTGTGGATATCAGATGTCCGTTTAAATACCTTATGTGATGACAGTGGTTGTGACTTCTCACAACCATTCCAGGTGAGCGCATTCCCTTAATTTTACTCTGCAGTGTTACCACAGGTAAACACTATTGTTTTTTTTTTTTTTTTTTCCTCTTCTCCTTCCAGCACTTCTGCCTTAAAAGATCTGGAAGATGGAGGCCCGCATAAAGGAACTTTGCGGAGTGACTGATACAATCCTTTCAGATGTACAGACTTTAAAAACCCATTTTGAAAGCCTACAGGACCTCACTAATCATAATTTGCAAGTGTTTGGACAGACTACCCAGGAATTGCGAGCTAGGATTGAGGCTCTAGAGGAACGAGCCCAGGCTCCTGCCATAACCCCGAGTTCTGGGATCCCCAAATTACCTCCTTTTCGTTTTGGCGGTGAACGTGAGAAATTCAGGGGATTTATTAATCAATGTAATTTATTTTTCTCTGCACATGCTTCACAATTTCCCACTGAACGATCCAAAGTGCTTACTATAATCATGTTGCTTACCAATAAGGCTTTGATGTGGGCAAACCCTCTGATTGAGACTGAGGATGATTGTTTGAATCACCTTGATGCTTTTATTTCAGCCATGGGGCAGGTGTTTGATGACCCCAATCGAGGTGCAACAGCTGAAGCAGCCATGTTAACTTTGCGCCAAGGTAAGCGTTCAGTAGCCGAATATGCCCTGGATTTCAGGAGATGGGCTCTTGATACCACTTGGGACACTTCCGCTAAGAAATCTATTTTTCGGAAAGGGTTGTCTCCACTGATTAAGGATGAACTTGCTCGTGCCGACCCTCCCACTGCGTTAGGTGACTTTATTAACTATTGTATTCGTATTGATGCTCGTCTGACTGAACGCAGACAAGAGAGATGGTTCAAAAATAATCGCACTAACCTTTTACTACCTCCCTCCTCAGCTAAGGAACCTTTGAGTAGGATCACAAGGGAACCAGAACCTGAACCCATGCAGGTGGACTCTTTACAAAGACGGGTTAGTGATGCACGCAAGGAACATCGTATAAAGGAAAATCTATGTTTCTACTGTGGTAAGTCAGGGCACTTCATTATAAACTGCCCCAGCCGTTCTCGTAAGACTACTGCAGCAGTCATTCACTGTGAGTGTTGCGAGAGGAGCTCTGTCATGTCCGAGCCTCAGGCTCCAGAGAGATCTGCTGCAAGAGATCTTGATTTCTCGGACTTAAACTCTGTTAGTTCTGGGGACGATGACGGTATAAACGCTGCAATTTTTCAAGTTTCCTCAGCGATGTCCCAGCTGAGTTGTAAAAGAAACAATTCTCATTGCTTCCTTTCCATCAAACTCTGGGTTGACTCAGTCTGGGTGTCTAGCTCTGCTATGATCGACTCAGGAGCAAGTGGAAATTTTATGGATATCTCCTTTGCTCTGAAACAGGGGATACGTTCAGTGAAGAAGGCTACTCCAGTACAGATGGAGACTGTGGATGGCTCTCTACTGACTTCTGGACCAGTGGATCAAGAAACAGAGCCTTTGAGGGTCCTTATGGGTAAAGATCATCAGGAGAAAATGTCTTTTATGCTTATCTCTTCTCCCCACTTTCCCATTATTCTAGGGCTACCATGGCTGCAGGCGCAGAATCCTACGATTAACTGGGAGACCAAGGAATTACACTTTCCGGAGAAACAGATGAGTCAAGGAGTTTCAGCTTGCTCTGTTCCTAAAGGAACCATGTCAGTCCCTGAACTACCAGCTGTATACCAGGACTATGTGGATTTATGTGACAAGAAGAACGCTGATCAGCTTCCTCCTCACCGTCCATATGATTGTCCAATTGAATTATTGCCTGGAGCCGAGATACCTTTTGGTAAGATCTACCCCCTAGCGGGGCCCGAGCTAAAAGCTTTGAAGGATTATATAGACGAAAATTTAGCCAAGGGCTTCATACGCCCCTCTTCATCTCCCGCAGGTGCACCCATCTTCTTTGTGAAGAAGAAAGATGGATCTCTGAGACCCTGCATAGACTATAGGGAACTCAATAAGGTTACTATTAGAAACCGTTATCCATTGCCTTTAATCCCTGAGTTGTTGGAGAGAGTGCGGCATGCCAAAATTTTCTCTAAACTGGATCTCCGTGGGGCCTATAACTTGGTCCGTATTAGACCTGGGGATGATTGGAAGACTGCTTTCAGGTCACGCTATGGACACTTTGAATATCTAGTTATGCCTTTTGGTCTGAGTACCGCCCCAGCCACTTTCCAACACTTCGTGAATGATATCTTCAGGGATCTCCTAGATACATTTGTGGTGATTTATCTGGATGATATTCTAATTTTTTCTAACTCCACAGAGGAACATCATGGACATGTGAGAATGGTCTTAGAACGCCTAAGACAAAACCATCTCTACATCAAACTTGAAAAGTGTGAATTCCATAGGACCGAAATTCAATTTCTGGGGTATGTACTATCTAAGCAAGGGATTAGTATGGATGGAAGCAAGACCCAAGCCATCAAGGATTGGCCAATTCCTAGAAATGTGAAGGAGGTGCAGCGCTTCATCGGGTTTGCCAACTTCTATAGACGTTTTATTAAAAATTTTTCTGAGGTAGTGTCACCTATCACCCAACTTACCCGGAAACAGTCTAGGTTCTCCTGGACCCCGCAAGCTCAGGAAGCATTTTCCTGTTTAAAGGATAAATTTACCACCGCACCTATCTTAGTACATCCCAACCCCGAGCTTGCCTTCATAATAGAGGTGGATGCTTCAGACTGTGCCGTTGGAGCTATACTCTCTCAGAGAACAGGTGAGAAGAATGTCTTGCATCCCTGTGCCTTCTTTTCCCAGCAGTTGTCTTCGGCTGAAAGGAACTACGATGTGGGCAATAGAGAATTGTTGGCCATTATTGCCGCCTTCAAGGAATGGAGACACCTTCTTCAGGGCACTGCACAGCAAATAGTCGTCCTGACAGACCATCGTAACCTTGAATTTATCAGGTCGGCTAAGTGCCTGACTCCTCGCCAGGCTCGCTGGAATCTTTTCCTAAACCAATTTAATTTTGTCATTTCTTATAGACCAGGATCGCGCAATGGAAAGGCTGATGCACTCTCTAGGATTCATTCAGCAGAGACACGTCCACTTACTCCTCCTAAGACTATTCTTCCTGACTCTAGATTCCTGGGAGTGATTCATAATCAAGACCTACTTAAGGACATCAAGGAAGCATACCATGCGGATTCTTTGTTGGCTCAACCCCCAAGGGACGTAAGTCTTGTCTTTAAGAATGGTGTGTGGATTCAGGGACAACGTCTGTATATACCTGAAACAGTCAGATTGAGAGTATTGCAACTCATTCACGATTCCAAGATAGCCGGGCATAGGGGAATTCTAAAGACACAAGAATTTCTTTCTCGTTTCTTTTGGTGGCCCACTTACAGGAAAGATGTTTTAAACTATGTCACTTCATGTGAAGTCTGTGCAAGATGCAAAACACCTCGCTCCTCACCAACTGGTCTGTTGCAACCTCTTCCCACCCCGTCCCGCCCGTGGGGATCCATTTCTATGGACTTCATTGTGGAGTTACCAACCTCTCAAGGAAAGAACACCATTCTAGTGGTGGTTGACCGTCTAACAAAGGCAGCTCATTTTATCCCTTGTGTCGGCTTACCCACTGCAAAACAGACATCAGACTTGATGATTAAGAATGTGTTTCGCTTACATGGAGTACCGGATGAGGTCATTTCGGATCGAGGGGTGCAATTCACTTCAAGGTTTTGGCAAAATTTCTGTGCAGCATTGGACATTAAAGTAAACCTTTCTTCTGCTTTTCATCCTCAGACTAATGGACAGACAGAACGAACCAATCAGACCCTGGAGCAGTATCTCCGCTGCTTTATCTGCCACCTACAAGATGATTGGGTGGATCTACTTCCACTGGCTGAGTTCTCTTATAACAACTCTCAGAGCGCCTCCACTAAGCAGTCTCCTTTTTACTCCAATCTAGGTTATCATCCTAACATTCTTCCTCGATTTCCCATAGATACGCCCTTGCCGGCAGTGGCTGAAAGAATCACTTCTTTACAAAAGAATATGGATCTTCTAAAGGAAAATCTACAATTGGCTCAGGAAAGGTACAAGAAAGCAGCAGATAAATTTCGTAAACCTGCACCAGCTTTCAAGGCAGGAGATTTGGTCTGGCTGTCAACCAGAAATCTTAAATTAAAGATTCCATCGTCTAAATTGGGACATAAGTACATTGGACCTTATAAGATCAGTAAGATTATAAGTGCTGTTGCTTGTCGTCTTCAACTGCCCAGAACTATGAGAATCCACCCTGTCTTTCATGTATCCCTACTAAAGGCTGCAACACCCAATACGTTTCCTGGACGTTCTTCTCCTTGCCCTGACCCAGTGCTGGTCGATGGTCAGGAAGAATTTATGGTGGAAAGGATTCTAGATTCCAGGTTGTACAGAAATCAGTTGCAATATTTGATTAAATGGCAGGGCTACCCAGTGGAGGACAACTCATGGGAACCAGTCAACAATGTAAATGCTCCTCGCCTGCTCCGCCAGTTTCATCAGAGGTACCCTGACAAGCCTGGTCTGAGGTCATCCGGAGGTTGTCCCTGAGGGGGGAGTAATGTAAGGTTCTTTGTCTCTGTTGACATGTTCCTTGAAACTCAGTTTTCCGTCGGCCATTTTGCTTTCTGTTTTTCTGCAGCTCTTGCCCTCAGTTAATATGGAGTTCCAGTTTTCATGTTCCCGCCCTGATTCTTCCCTCTTGCTTCTTAAGCAGCCTCAGCTGAACAATCAGTGCTCCTGAATCAAGCCTCAGTCAGTCTGTGACCTGACTCCTGGAAACCTTGAACTTGTACTCCAGCTATTCCCTACTGAGGAACCTTTGAACACTTTTGGACTCTGGAAACCTGCTGTTTGGTGAATCCATGTTTGCAGAGGAATTACGGTACAGAGAAGAGATCCTGAACCTGCTTTGGAGATTTATTGTAGTGCTTGAAATTACTCTGGCCTGCTGTGTCTCCTGACTCTGTTCCTGCAAACTGTGTGAACTTTTCAGCATGCTTGTATGAAGTAATACAAGTCATTTCATTTCAACCTATGTCTCCTGTGTTTTCCTCGCACCCAAGCACAAGACGCTATAGGGACTGTACACTATACATGACAGAGTCGTCAAAAATGGTAAGTTCTCTAAATGGGATATAGTCAGTAGTGGGGTACCGGAGGCATCTGTGCTAGGACCGATTCTTTTTTAACCTCTTTATTAATGACCTTTTGGATGGGATTGAGAGTAAAGTGTCAGTCTTGCTGACAAGACCAAACTATGTAGGATACTAAAGTCTGACCTTGCCATTACAGTTTTGCAAAATGATCTGGATAAGATGTCTGAATGGGCAAACACTTGGCAAATGAGGTTTAATGTAGATAAATGTAGAGTAATGCACCTTGGACAAAGTAATCCTGCTGCTGCATATACATTAAATGGGAGCATAATTGGGACTACAGAACAGGAGGACTTGGCTATTCTGGTTACAAGTAAGCTGAACAGCAGTATTCAATGTCAAGCAGAAGCTGCAAAAGCAAACGATTTTAGAGTGTATGAAAAGAGAGATAAAATCCCGCAGTCCCAACGTATTGTTACTCCTTTATAAATCTCTTGTGAGGCCACATTTAGAATATGGGATCCAGTTTTGGGCTCCACGTTTTAAAAAAGGACATCAGAAATTATAGTCAGTTCAAAGGCTATGGAAGGATGGAAGGCCTCTCATATGATGAGAGGTTGAAAAAGTTTGGTTTGTTTAGCTTAGAAAAACGATGCCTCAGAAGGGATCTAACTTATACAGTACAGACCAAAAGTTTGGACACACCTTCTCATTCAATGATTTTTCTGTATTTTCATGACTATGAAAATTGTAGAATCACACTGAAGGCATCAAAACTATGAATTAACACATGTGGAATTATACATTACACTTTACAAAAAAGTGTGAAACAACTGAAAATATGTCTTATATTCTAGGTTCTTCAAAGTAGCCACCTTTTGCTTTGATTACTACTTTGCACGCAGAAAAGGTGCACAGATGGGCAGCACGGTGGCTCAGTGGATAGCACTGCAGCCTTGCAGCGCTGGAGACCTGGGTTCGAATCCCACCAAGGACAACATCTGCAAGGAGTTTGTATGTTCTCCCCGTGTTTGTGTGGGTTTCCTCTGGGTACTCCAGTTTCCTCCCACACTCCAAAAACATACTGATAGGGAATCTAGATTGTGAGCCCCATCGGGGACAGTGACAATAATGTGTGCAAAACTGTAAAGCGCTGCGTAATATGTTAGCGCTATATAAAGATTATTATTATTATTACATGCCTGGTTCCCACCGTGAAGCATGGAGGAGGTGGTGTGATTATGTGGGGACGCTTTACTGTTGGGGATTTATTCAAAATTGAAGGCATACTGAACCAGCATGGCTACCACAGCATCTTGCAGCAGCATGCTATTCCATCCGGTTTGCGTTTAATTGGACCATCATTTATTTTTCAACAGGACAATGACCCCAAACACACCTCCAGGCTGTGTAAGGGCTTTTTGACCAAGGAGAGAGTTGGGGTGCTACGCCTGATGACCTGGCCTCCACAGTCACCAGACCTGAACCCAATCGAGATGGTTTGGGGTGAGCTGGACCGCTCACCGCTTTAATTTTGAATAAATCCCCAACAGTGTCACCAGCAAAGCACCCCCACATCTTCACACCACCTCCTCCATGCTTCACGGTGGGAACCAGGCATGTAGAGTCCATCCGTTCACCTTTTCTGCGTGCAAAGCAGTAATCAAAGCAAAAGGTGGCTACTTTGAAGAACCTAGAATTTAAGACATATTTTCAGTTGTTTCACACTTTTTTGTAAAATGTAATGTATAATTCCACATGTGTTAATTCATAGTTTTGATGCCTCATGAAAATGCAGAAGAATCTTTGAATGAGAAGGTGTGTCCAAACTTTTGGTCTGTACTGTATGTATAAATATATGTGTGGTCAGTACAAAGGACTGACGCATGACTTATTCCTTCCAAAGACCATACTAAGGAACAGGGGCACTCATTACAGGTGGAAGAAAGGTGATTCCACCAGCTAAATAGGAAAGAGTTCTTTACAGTTAGAGCAGTCAGAATATGGAATGTAGACCACAAAAGGTAGTAATGACCGACACTATAACAGCTTTTAAAAAAGGTGTGGATGATTTCCTTAATACACATAACATTGTGTGTCATAGTTAGCTTAGTGACAAAATTAACAATTGGTAGAGAAAGGTTGAACTTGATGACATACACAAGGTCAAAATTGTTGGTACTCCTCGTTTAATGTCAGAAAAACTCTCAATGGTGACAGAAATAACTTGAATCTGACAAAAGTACTGTATATACTCATGTATAAGCCGACCCGTGTATAAGCCGAGCCCCCTAATTTTGCCACAAAAAACTGGGAAAACTTATTGACTCGCGTATAAGCCTAGGGTGAAAAATGATTATGCCCCCATATGATGCTCCACAGATTATGCCCCATATGCTCCACAGATTATGCCCAATATGCTCCACAGATTATGCCCCATATGCTCCAGATTATGCCCCCATATATTCCACAGATTATGCCCCCGTATGATCCACAGATTATGCCCCCATATGCTCCATATTATGCCCCATATGCTCCATATTATGCCCCCATATGCTCCATATTATGCCCCATATGCTCCATATTATGCCCCCATATGCTCCATATTATGCCCCATATGCTCCATATTATGCCCCCATATGCTCCACAGCTTATGCCCCATATGCTCCATGTTATGCCCCCATATGTTCCAGATTATGCCCCCATATGTTCCACAGCTTATGCCCCCATATGCTCCATGTTATGCCCCCATATGCTCCAGATTATGCCCCATATGTTCCACAGCTTATGCCCCCATATGCTCCATATTATGCCCCCATATGCTCCAGATTATGCCCCATATGTTCCACAGCTTATGCCCCCATATGCTCCATATTATGCCCCCATATGCTCCATATTATGCCCCATATTCTGCACAATTATGCCGGCCTTATATGCTGCTGCTGAAAAAAAAAAAAAAATGACATACTCACCTCTCGTCGCTGGGGGCCAGGTGCCGGTGTCCTGAGCAGGCGGGGGTGTCACCGCTCGCTCAGGACCCCGGCACCTGAGATATTTACCTGTCCCACGGTCCACCGCAGCGCACTAATCCCTCGGTCCGACTCCTCTGTGTGTGAGAATGATCAGGCAGGGGGCGGGGCGCACACTAACGACGTCATCGCGCCCTCTGCCTCATCATTCACACACAGAGGAGTCGGACCCAGGGATTAGTGCGCTGCGGTGGACCGAGGGAAAGGTAAATATAGCATATACTCACCCCTCCGCCGCGCGTCCCTGCAGTGTCTCCTCTTCTCCCTGGCGCTCTCCGCAGCGCTTCTGTCCTGCAGCGGTCACGTGCTACCGCTCATTAAAGTCATGAATATGTGCATATTCATGACTTTAATGAGCGGTGCCATGTGACCGCTGCAGGAAGGAGCCGGAGATCGTGGGAGAAGCAGGGGGGCTGCAGAGACCGCGCCGGCGGAGGGGTAAGTATGATCCGACACCCCCCGCTTCCCCTCCCCCGCCGACCCCCGTATATGACCCGCGTATAAGCCGAGAGGGGGACTTTCAGCCCTAAAAAATGGGCTGAAAATCTCGGCTTATACATGGGTATATACGGTAATAAAGAATCAAAAATCTATGAAAATGAACAAATGAAAGTCAGACATTGCTTTTCAACCATGCTTCCACAGAATTTTTTAAAAAATAAAACACATGAAATAGGCCTGGACAGAAATGATGGTACCCCTGAAAATAATGTGACAAAAGGGACAAGTTAAATCAAGGTGTGTCCAGTAATTAGCATCACAGGTGTCTACAATCTTGGAATCAGTGAGTGGCCTGTATAGAGGGGTGCAGATACTCACTGTGCTGTATCGTAACATGGTGTGTATCACACTCTACATGGACCAGAGGAAGCAAAGGAGAATTATAGACAAACATGTTAAAGGTAAAAGTTATAAACCATCTCCAAGCAGCTTGATGTTCCTGTGACTACAGTTGCACATATTATTCAGAAATTTAAGCTCCATGGGACTGTAGCCAACCTCCCTGGACGTGGCCGCAGGAGGAAAATTGATGACAAATCAAAGAGATGGCTAATACGAATGGTAACAAAAGAGCCCAGAAAAACTTCTAAACAGATTAAAGGTGAACTTCAATATCAAGGAACATCAGTGTCAGATCGCACCATCCGTCGTTCTATGAGCCAAAGTGGACTTCATGTGAGACGATCAAGGAGGACACTATTGTTGTAAAAAACAATCATAAAAAAGCCAGACTGGAATTTGCCAAACTACACGTTGACAAGCCACAAAGCTTCTGGGAGAATGTCCTATGGACAGATGAGACAAAAATGGAACTTTTTGGCAAGGCACATCAGCTCTATGTTCACAGACGGAAAAATGAAGCATATCAAGAAAAGAACTGTCCCTACTGTCCCTAGCCATGGAGGAGGCTCTGTTATGTTCTGGGGCTGCTTTGCTGCATCTGGCACAGGGTGTCTAGAATCTGTGCAGGGTACAATGAAATCTCAATACTATCAAGGGATTCTAGAGAGAAATGTGCTGCCCAGTGTCAGAAAGCTTGGTCTCAGTCTCAGGTCATGGGTCTTGCAACAGGATAATGACCCAAAACACACAGCTAAAAACACTGAAGAATGGCTAAGAGGAAAACATTGGATTATTCTGAAGTGGCCTTCTATGAGCCCTGACCTAAATCCTATTGAGCATCTTTGGAAAGAGCTGAAACATGCCGTCTGGAAATGCAACCTTAAAACACGAGACAACTGGAGCAGTTTGCTCTTGAGGAGTGGGCCAAAATACCTGTCGAGAGGTGCAGAAGTCTCATTGACAGTTACAGGAATTGTTAGATTGCAGTGAATGCCTCAAAAGGTTGTGCAGCAAAATATTAAGTTAAGGGTACCATCAATTCAGGCCTATTTCATGAGTTTTATTTTTTGTAACATTCTGTGGAAGCACGGTCGAAAAGCACTGTCTGACTTTCATTTGTTCATATTCATAGATTTTTGATTTATTATTACTTTTGTCAGATTCAAGTTATTTATGTCACCATTGTGGGTTTTTCTGTCATGAAACGAGGGGTACCAACAATTTTGACCACGTGTGTAAGTCTTTTTTCAACCTATGTAACTATGTGACTATTTTAATTTGAAATGAACACTCCCTAGCATTTGTCCCATGCTGTTATCCATCTCTGCTTCATCTGGCTATCATGCTGAACAGTGGCATGATGCGACCATTCAGCCTGGCATCCAGAAGACACTGAGCTGAGCGTCAGACAGGCAACTTCAGTGACCTGCAGTGACGTCATTGAGGTTTAAAACAGGTCACAAGCAGCGGTTTCCATGAGCAGCTCATTGTGAGCGATCAGATGAACTGTGGTGACCTCAAAGAGATCACCGCAAGCACCATGGAGAATTTCTCATGACTGTATATACAATAGAATCCCTGTGTCTTTGCGCGCCTCAGCTCTCCTCCCCAAGCAGGAACATTGACTCACTTACTGCTCCGGCCACCTTTCTCCGGTCCCTGCTCCCATGGGCCATGGCCTGTGCACTCCTGGCAGCACACTTACAGCGCGCACGTTCCAGGTCTCAGAGAGACAGCGCACACTCTCATATTGTGTCCCCAGCCAATAGGTGAGAGGCACAAACTACTTAAAGCATCTCCATCTGTTGGAAGGTGCTTGAGCAACATTCTAGTTAGTGTGATTATAGCCTGCCTGTTGTTTGGTCCCCTTTGCCCACATTGTTTGATATTGTACTAGTACCAAGTGGCCGTCCTGTCTGCTACCCTGAGCCACACAGTCTGTACCAGTACCAAGTGGCCGTCCTGTCTGCTATCCAGAGCCGCACAGTTTCTACCTGTTCCATGTGACCACCCTGTCCTGTCTAGGACTTCTTTCTGAATAAACGTCTCTAGCCCTTGAAATCAGCTGCTACTGCTGGACACTGTCCTGCAGAGATACCTGGCAGCTACTGGTGCTTAGCCTCGCTCTTCCCACTTGCCCAGTGGTGTGGCAAGTGGGGTAATATTTGTTGAGTTGATGCCAGCTTTGTATTGTCAGCTAACATCAAGACCAGGGGTTAGTATTGGAAAGGCTTCTATAAGACCCCCCCATAGTTAGATTGTAAAAAAGACAGAGCAAGAATAAAGTCCTGCATTTGAAAAAAAGACACAGACTTCTTAATTTGAAATAAAAATAAAAAAGCACAGTTATACTAAACGTATGCCTTATCCACCGAAGCCCATGTCCCCTGGAAAAAAGAAAAATAATAAACAATCGTATCCTCATATCCCTCACCTGTACAATATGAAGATAAACCATACTGTCCCATGACGATCTGGGTGATATTAATAGATCTCACATCAGTGATGCGACCGCTATCCCCATCAGCCAGAACACACTGACAGGAGAGTAATTGCTACTGCAGTGTGTAGCGCTGAGCTGCCATGAGAAAGTTCACTGGAGTTCAAACCTGATGAACCCCAGTGACTTCACTTACTGCACCACTCACTGCATCAGAATTTTCTCATGGCAGGTCATTGTTAGACACTGCAGGAGATATTACGCTCCTGTCAGTGTGTTCCGACTGACGGGGAAAGCAGTCGCTGATGTGATTTGCTCTAAAAATCATCTGGATCGTCGTGGGACAGTGTGGATTATCTTCAAATTGGACAGGTGAGGGATAGGGTTGTTTATTAATTTCTGTCTTTTTCCAGGGAACATGGGTATCGGTGGATTAGGTGTAAGGTGAGTATTATGATGGTTTACTATTTTATGTCTTTTCACAGGTGACATGGGCTTCAATGGATTAGGTGTAAGATGCATATAACTGTGCTTTATTATTATTTTTATTTCAAATAAAGGAGTCTCTGTCTTTCTTTCAATTAAAGAATTTTTTACAATCTAACTATGGGGTTAGTAATGGGGGTGTCTTATATACGCCTCTCCATTATTAACCCATGGGCTTGATGTCAGCGACCATAAAGCAGCTGTCATAAACCTAAAATCCATTACCCCACTTGCCACTGCACCAGGGAAAGTGGGAACAGTCGGTCAAAGCAACAGAATCTATTGGATGCTGCTTTTTTGGGGTGGCTGCGAGCTGTCATTTTTAAGGCTGAGGGGGCATAAAATCCATGGCCCCTTACCAGTCTGAGAATACCAGTCCCAAGCTGTTTGCTTTAGCATGGCTGGTAGTCAAAAAAGGGGGAACCACACACCATTTTTTTAAATTATTTATTTAGATAATTTTACAAAAATAACATACGACCCCTCTATTCATGATAACCAGCCATGATAAAGCTGACAGCTGAGAGTTGCAGCTTGTAGCTGTCAGTTTTGCCTGAGCTGGTTATTAAAAACAGAACAAACTTCATATCTTTTTTTTAAATTTATGTATAGTGCACAGGAGCCAGCTGATGTATACTCCCATCAGCCAATGCCTGCTTTCACTGTTATCAGTTGAATATAACTCTCTACATTCTCCCCTGCTCGTGCTGATCGCTGGCAGAGCAGGGTAAAATGAGCAATTGTAAGTACATAGTGCTGTATAATATGATGATTGCAATAAATTAAGAGGATAAAAACTTTGATGGGAGGAGGTGGATTGCTTCTTTAAATATAACCTCTAAGCAAATTTTGCTAATACAGTCATGGCCAAAAGTTTTCAGAATGACATAAATATTAATTTTTACAGAGTCTACTGCTTCACTTTTTCTAATGGCAATTTGCATATACTCCAGAATGTTATAAAGAGTGATCAGCTTAACAGCAATTACTTGCAAAGTCAATATTTGGCTAGAAAATGAACTTTATCCGCCAAAACACATTTCAACATCATTGCAGCCCTGCCTTAAAAGGACCAGCTAACCTCTTTTCAGTGATTGCTCCATTAATACAGGTGTGGGTGTTGATGAGGACATGGCTGGAGATCAATCTGTCATGATTAAGTAAGAATGACACCACTGGACACTTTAAAAGGAGGCTGGTGCTTGGCATCATTGTTTCTCTTCTGTTAACCATGGTTATCTCTAAAGAAACACATGCAGTTATCATTGCAATGCACAAAAATGGCCTAACAGGGAAGAGTATCACAGCTAGAAAGATTGCACCTCAGTCAACAATCTATCGCATCATCAAGAACTTCAAGGAGAGAGGTTCCATTGTTGCCAAAAAGGCTCCAGGGCGCCCAAGAAAGACCAGCAAGCGCCAGGACCGTCTCTTAAAAGTGTTTCAGCTGCGGGATCGGCTACCAGCAGTGCAGAGCTTGCTCAGGAATGGCAGCAGGCAGATGTGAGTGCATCTGCACGCACTGTGAGGCGGAGACTCTTGGAGCAAGGCCTGGTCTTAAGGAGGGCAGCAAAGAAGCCACTTCTCTCCAGAAAAAACATCATGGACAGACTGATATTCTGCAAAAGGTACAGGCAGTGGACTGCTGAGGACTGGGGTAAAGTTATTTTCTCTGATGAATCCCTTTTTCGATTGTTTTGGACATCAGGAAAACGCCTCATTCGGAGAAGACAAGGTGAGCGCTACCACCAGTCTTGTCTCATGCCAACTGTTAAGCATCCTGAAACCATTCATGTGTGGGGTTGCTTCTCAGCCAAGGGAATCGGCTCTCTCACAGTCTTGCCTAAAAACACAGCCATGAATAAAGAATGGTACCAGAGTGTCCTCCAAGAGCAACTTCTCCCAACCCTCCAAGAGCAGTTTGGCGATCAACAATGCCTTTTCCAGCATGATGGAGCACCTTGCCATAAAGCAAAGGTGATAACTAAATGGCTCAGGGAACAAAACATAGAGATTTTGGGTCCATGGCCTGGAAACTCCCCAGATCTTAATCCCATTGAGAACTTGTGGTCAATCATCAAGAGACGGGTGGACAAACAAAAACCTAAAAATTCTGACAAAATGAAAGCATTGATTGTGCAAGAATGGACTGCTATCAGTCAGGATTTGGTCCAGAAGTTGATTGAGAGCATGCCAGGGAGAATTGCAGAGGTCCTGAAGAAGAAGGGTCAACACTGCAAATATTGACTTGCTGCATTAACTCATTCTAACTGTCAATATAAGCTTTTGTTACTCATATGTTTGCAATTATTATATTTCTATCTGTGATAAAAACATCTGTTAAACACACATAAAAACCAGAGGGCAGCAGATCATGTGAAAATATAATATTTGTGTCATTCTCAAAACTTTTGGCCATGACTGTAGACTGTGACCATTAAACATTTGTGCCAATAGACTACATGCATAGTTTTAGAAATTGTAAAGAAGTCTTGAGATCTTTCAGTTTAATATATGCAATATGTTGATTTTGAAATACACCATGTAACATATTGTAGCATGCAATCACTGTTGAAACCTTCTTGAAATTTTATGACAACTCTGAGCTCTCTTCTCAATTTAATCCCTATTAGTTCTGTTATGTCTCACCTGGTGAGGTTAATCCTCATAGCCATTAAGGGTATGCCACACTAAACAATATCGCTAACGAGATCGCTAAAAAACGTCACTATTTAGCGATCCCGTTAGCGATATTGTTCAGTGCGGCAGCTTCCAGCGACGAGCTTCCTGCTGTGATCTCGCTCGTCGCTGGAATCGCTCCGGACCCTATTTCATCGCTGGCGCTCCCGCTGGGTGAGTATCTAATCGCTGTGTGGCACCTTTTCTTAGCGATTTAGCGGTACTTTTGTACCGCTAAAGTCGTTAAGAAGATCGCTAACGGCGATAGCGTCGTTAACTATATCGCTAAATGTGGCCGCATTTAGCGATATAGAAACAATCCCGCTAGCGATCGCATTAGTATGTGTCGTTATCGTGATCGCTAGCGGGATTGTTTAGTGTGGCAGTACCTTTAGTCCAGATGAGCAGTAAATATATAGGTAATGGTGCAGCAGAAAAATCCAGATGAAACAATGGAAGCTGTAGTGGCTGAACGACAACAGAAAAAGCAAACGGGAATCTCTGGATCTGAGGAAGCAAAAATTTAAGCAATGTAATCCAGAGGGAGTAGGTGTAATGCCTGCTGCAGCACAGTTTCACACAACCTCCACCAGTGGGTGCAGGTGAAGGAAAAAAGGTACACTCACAGTGAAACCACAATGCAGCAGGCAGAATCCGCTAGGTGGCGAAAGAGTAGTAAGACAAGCCGGATCAGCAACAGAGAGGGAACGAAGTACCAGAGGTAACAGCAATACACGAGGTCAGAAACAAGCCAAAGAAGTCAGAGCGGTCGAGAGCAGGAATGCCAGAGATGGACGACAGTAAAACAGGTCAGAGGACAAGCCGGGTCAAATAACAAGAGGTCACAACTCAGAGAGCAAGTACTAAGACTAGCGGAGTCACAGGGGAGCACAGGAACGGGACCTAGGTAAACGGGCAGAGGACAAATCAGGTTATAAAGGGGTCAGCCGCTCAAGCCAGAGGCAGGAACTATAACTGACGTTGTCTGCAGACAGCAGCGGAATGAAATAGCCAAACAGATCCCAAAGCAAGGCAGAGAAAGTTAATCCCCGCATGACCAGGCCAGGGGAGGATAACAAGGAACAAACCCCGACCTGGATCATGACAGTAGGGTAGTTGTGCTGAGATTGCAGCAGAATATAATGCAATGTTGATACAGTGGTACAGCAGAATTGACTCAGTGACAGAGCTAAATTTTTACAGATAACAGGAAAAACCGTATAGTGATGCAACAGTAGAATAACCAGAGTTTACCAAGGAGTCCAATAAATTGGAACCGTAGTATAGCAGAGTTGATTAACCAATTTACCAGTAGAGCTGAATTATTCACAGGATCCACGCAAAGGAGTCTAGCTGAGTTGACACAGCAGAAGAGCTGAGTTTGTCTCATAGTCAAATTCAGAGTTGGCAGGGCTACATCAGAGTACCAACAATGCAACAGAGCTGGATATGTTAAAGGTCAAAGGCAGGTAGGACTGGTGGAATAGCAAAGCCTCACCAAGATTAAAGATTGATTTGACCCTAGGCTCAAGGCAGACCCCCAGCAAAGTGTATTGTCAATGTGTTAGGGAACCAAGATTGCCTTTAGCTTGGTGAACTGAACAGAATGTTTCATTAACACTTCACTTTAATATATCATATAGAGCCTGGTATGATGGATTTTTAATTATAACTATTTTGAAGGTATAAAGTCTCAGAATGTCCGTAATTTTTTTACTCTAAAACCCTAGGCTAAGAAACATGTTTTTTTCCCACTTGGGTTCCCATGGAGCAATTCTTGATAGTGACAAATTGGCATGGTTTGTCAGAGTAAGACAGGCCAGAGGAAGAGCTGGAGATTTAACCAGAAAGAGGCCCAGTGGTTAAAACCAAAGGATGAAACAGCATGTACGAGGTGACAAATCTGAAGATGAAGACAGAATCAACATGTGAGAAAAAGAATGCAATCAGTTCACTGTATCCAGTCAGATATTTGCCCTTCAGAGCTTACCTCATCAGTGCACCCCATGGATGTGTACTCAGAGGCAGTTGACACAAGTGCAGGACAGCAGCAATTTTACATGGTGAGGTAACAGTGCAAAACAATCAATAAAATTGTTACTTGTCATGCACAGATGGCAGATATTATTTCCCTCCCTTTTGTGCCGGTCCATGGAGGTTACTGTGCCAAACACCTCTGTAGTTCATCATCCAAAGCATTTGATGGCTGGCTCCCATAGCCTTGTGTTGTATGAGTATTCAAGATACATAACTTTCTGTTACTGCAGGTATAACAGGAGTTTGCCTCATCGTCCACTTCACTCAACTGCCTCATCTTCTTTCAATGTCCTGCATGGGTGCCTGCATGGCCTGCTAAAGTCAGGGGTACATTCTTTACCAGTAAAAGGCTAAGCACCACTACGGAAATGTTAGAGGTCCTCAAAAAAAGTATAAGTACTTTTTTTCATGACCTGGATCCATGTGTTTGTGCTGGTGTGCCCAGGTAGCCGTGATTAAATGTCATGTGACTTTCTGTACATAATTACTTCACTCGGTGGATTTGTTCACTCAGTTTACTGATTAACCAATATTGCATGTGACCGGCAGCAGCTCATCTGTAATCTCCTAGAAATGATCATGTCACTGTGACTTCTTTGTTAAATACACCGTTAGGTACATTTGCTCGAGATTGGGAAAGCAAATAAAGTGGCTTATAAAGCATGAAAAAAAAATCCTCTCTGAATGTTAATAGCATAATCAATGTCTATGTAATCAATGCAGTTACTAGGAAAATAATCATCTCAGTTACGGCTGCAAAAATTAACTGAAATTCATCCTTTCAGCAAAAATCAATAAAGAACCCAACAAGCCATGATGAAGAAAACTTGAATCTAATGCAATCAGGGAAATCAGGGCCTAAACTTGGGGACATATTGACACAAGAACCTGCACATAAAAAGTGATCAGTGACCACCCAATCATTTAGACCAGGGTTCCCCAACTCCAGTCCTCAATGCCCAGCAACAGGTCATGTTTTCAGGATTTCCTTAATATTGCCCAGGTGATAATTGCATCACCTGAGCAATACCAAGGAAATCCTGAAAACATGACCTGTTGGTGGGCCTTAAGGACTGGAGTTGGGGAACCCTGATTTAGACCATACTTGCCAACCACCACACTTTTTGGGCTATACCAAAGCTACATCCCTCCCTGTGAACATTCCCCCTTCCCTGTATGAGGATACCGCCTGGAATTGCAGGTTTCAAGGAGGTTTCAAGCAGCTTCAGCAGGGCTCGGGAGACTTGCTGATACTTCCAGGAAGTTGGGAGGTCTTTCCTTACTCCAGTATCCTCCTAGGCATTCCGAGACAATTAGCAAGTATTATTTGCTGTCTTTAACTTGTGCCTCATGAATTGCATCTTAACTGAGGAAATGTGATTGGCTTTTGTGTGGCGGGTTTAAAAAAAAAGCTTTTAAAAAAATCCCAATATCTGTTCAGTGCTTAAATACATCTGTTAACCATCTCCAAAAACAGAAGATATGTATATGTCTTTCACACACAAGTGGAAGTTGTCATAACTATTTTCAGATCCCCTAATAAACAGCTGTTTTTCGGTGAGCGCTGCTTGCATCGGCACATGCATGGACGCATCTAAAGCTGAAACAGTATGACTTCAAGTTTTTTGATGTTTCCAATGACCAGCAGCAGAATTGTGAATTCCTCTTTTGGATTATAATGCAAGGATGTTGCTCAGGATCAGTACCGGATAAGTAAATAAGAAAGGGTTAATTTTCCCACCGCTATATCATCTCCAACAAGTCTACAGACCCAGTAATCTGCCAGGGCAGACACACAAGAGTCCAATTTAAAAGAGAAACTGCCATCTTTGGTAAAAGATTTTTTTTTACTTTATTAAAGGGAACCTATCAGCAGGATTGTGCACAGTAACCTACACACAGTGTTAGGTGGGCGCTGTTATACTGATTACAATGATACCTTGGTTGATGAAATCGTCTTGTGGTTGTTGTTTAATCTTTATTTTCAGTTTTCAGTTAATGATATGCTCGCGCTCCGGGGCAGCCTGTGGGGGAAGGGCTGCACACCAGGAATTTCGAGGCCTCATACTGGCAAAATTTTGAGACTCAGCCTAGGCTCAACCCCAGCTCCGCCTCCAACGTTCCACAGTCCCACCACCAACTCAGAGAAAAACTCAACAGCTCAACATCTACACCATGTCCTCAAAAATCACACATTATCAGTTCCCATCTAACACCAGATCACATATATAGCCTGCAGCTTTTGTTTAAATATGTTAAATATTTTGTTTCAACCTGTTAAATATTTGTTAAAATATCCAATACTGTTTTTAGATATATTTTTATTTATGTTTCTTTAAGGGAATGTGTCACATACAAATTTTAAAATGAACAATAACACCACATACAAGGGATAAATACCATTACACCATGACCAGACTACATATTACCACCACAGAGTGACCAAATAATACCACATACAAGGCACAAATACGGCCACACCATGGCCGGACCACATATTACATCCACATAGTGTAGTGATCGAATACTACAATACTGATCATTGAAGGGAAGGTGCTGTGATTTTAATTTTTATATTAATAATTATTGATTATACAATCAATTATTTTTAATACAAAATTAAATTAACTGCTTTAATAGTTTTTTACTTTTTGACTTTTATGTTTGCCACTGGAGGCTACCATTTTCACTAGAGGGGGTGTGTGTTTCTGGGCACGACACTTGCACACCTTACTTACGGCAGTCTTGGGCACAGGAGCCAACAGTCGGACTCCGACCGCATCTTTTGCATTGAGGCCACTCCTCCTGCCTCTTAGATGTGACCTGGAAACGCCCCCGTGGCCTGTCCAAATCACAACTGTGGGAGGAGATCGTGGACATTTTCTTGTAGCCCGCAGTGTATGCTTTTGTGTAGCCCAGCTGCGCTTGGAATCACATTTCCCAGGAGGATGCACCAAAGGTAACACCCACAAGAGACCTGATATTCATTCACAGCTTCACCAATCCCTAGAGCCACCAGAGGGAGCCTTTTGAGAGTATATATATATAAGGATGGTGAAGCCACAGCAGTTCATATTTGAGCCAGATTAGCCTGAGACACAGAAGTGAGAAGTTGTTAGTTCTCTAGGAGTGTGGGAGAGTTAGCTCTAGAAGTGTGCACAGATCAGTAGACGGAAATCCTGATAGCTGCTTCAGACAGAGCATTAGAAAGAAAGAAAGAAGGAAAGAGGACAACAGCTATTGAAAGAACCTGAAGACTGCAGCTTTGAGCTTAGTTCAATGTGTGGAGGCTAGTACAAGTGGAGAAAGATAGCCACTTCAGCCTGATCAGAACTGAGTCAACTAAGTGCAGTTCAGGGAGTAAGCGTGCCGATGCTTTGAGAGCGGTGAAGAGAGAGAAGAATCAGCCATCTACTGCTAGTGTGCTTATGTTAAGGGTCGGAGTAGGACGAAAGGCAAGTGGAAGAGAAGAAGAGAGTAACGAAGGTTGAAACAGCATTGATAGCTTACCTCTACTCTGAATACCGGACACCGGGTCCGAGCTTGCTAGCATCTACACGACTAGTAGGAGATACCGGAGACCCTGCTGGACTACAGGTCGCAGGGGCCCAGGAGTGCTGATACGTAACCAGGGTCAGGAAGACGGGGGTCTAGCAGAACACTGCATACAGAGACACTGTTCTATCCAAGAGAAGGCCTCACCACAAAGTCAGCCGGGCGTATAAGTGAAGACAGAGTTAGACTTCATTTCATACAGGTCAGAAACTCACACCATAGGAGTAAGGAGGCCCTACACCTACTCAGTGGGAATACTGGATGTGCATCCTCCACCCTGCCAGCATCCCGGGACGTGCCATCAGTAAAGGTACAGAAAGAGACTTTCGTGTGTGTGTTTGCCTTATTGTTCCTGCGGCTGAAAGCCCCTTCTCCGTCTTGCACCCCAACACCGCCATCTACCTGAGGGACCCAGTTTTGCCTGTGGAAGACTTAACACCTTGCTGCCCCGAACAACCCCTCAGTGGATCTACACTCCAGCGCTGGTCACCCTGACCAGGTACCACAGGTGGCGTCACAAACATCTTACAAACACATTATAATCCCCTGTAAATATCCCCCTTTTAAAGTGAGCGCCCAGGGCCACGGACCGAGCTGTGCTACCCGTGACATCCCCCATTGAAGTGAACGGGCTCGGTGCGAGTACCCCACAGGCCCTGGCGGGCGATTCACTATGGGTTTTATTTTCCCCTGTCATTGCATACACTGCTCAGTGCGTGCGATGACAGAAGCTGCCAGTAAGACCGCCAGAGTGCTGCGGTGTCATGCTGTCACATGTCAGCGTGACCCTGCAGCTGTGTCTGTCACCCGTGGTAATGCTACCGCCGATACTGTCAGCCACAGAGCTGTGGGATCATGCTGGCTGATGTCAGCGTGACCCTGCAGCTGTGACCGTCACCCTACGTAATGCTACCGCTGGCACACAGCGCTACAGGATCATGCTGGCAGATGTCAGCGTGACCCTGCAGCTGTGACCATCACCCTCCGTAATGCTACCGCTGGCACTGTTGGCCACAGCGCTGCAGGATCATGCTGGCAGATGTCAGCATGATTCCGCAGCTGACTGTGACCCGTAGCGGTGACCTGCGGTAAAAAAGCAGCGTGTGCCTATGAGACTACTGCTCCCATCCGGGGTGTCTGCTGTCACTGATAAACAGTGAAAGCAAGTGCCACTGATGGGAAAAGTAGTATCATCTGCCGGCACCTGTTTCTCACAGTTAAAAAAAAAAGTTAAATTTTAATACATATTCCCATAAAAATAAAAAAACATTATACTCACCTCACACCAAATCCCCGACGCCCTCGCCTTCTAGAAATAATAAAAAAAAAAATCCAACATATACTCAGCTTTCCACCGTATCCAGTAATCCAGATTGTTCCACGGCGATCTCACGTGTAGAACAGTCACTGGGGAGATGTGACGCTCTACCCGGCAGCCGGCGATACACGACAGGGGGGTAATTGCTCCTGCAGTGTATCATTGCACAGCCGTGAGATTTTAACCGGGTCCATCACTTGGTGCTCTCCCCGGACGTGTTTTTAGAACTTTCCTAGCAGCAGCGGTGCCGTGGGGGGGAAGG
>JARQOD010004995.1:0-50917 GCA_033576555.1 Oophaga sylvatica
CCCACTTCCCCGGGTCAAGAGGTTGGTCCAGCTCCTTTCTGCTTCCCCTGGGAACAGGAGACGTAGCCTTAAAAGTTCCGTCCCCAGCACGCAGGTACTTACAGCATGGTCATCCCCCTCACAGACCTATACCAGCAGATAACATGGCTCCCCAAATTATCATTCATTGTGGAAACTTCACACTAGTCCTAAAGCAGCTTGGATTGCCTGTCTGCTCTTCCTCCAGACTCTGGGACCTTGATTAGTACCCCTTAAAGAAAACAAATGTTGATTTTTCTATGTTCTGTGCTGTTATATTGCTTATGCCAACATTCTTAACCCCTTTCGGATGTCAGGCGTAATAGTACGTAGATGTCGGACTCCCTCTGATGTGGGCTCCGGCGGTGAGCCCACATCTTTCTGTTCTATTCTTTTTTGAACAGCTGACATGTGCCCGGAATAGCCGCTGGTGGAATCACGATCCACCTGCATTTATTAACCCGTTAAATGCTGAGAGCGGCATCTAACTCGCGCTTCTGACCATCGGGCCGGAAATCTGCCCACCGTAGACCCCTGTCACGTAATCGCGGGTCACCGGTTCATAGGCATGACAACCAGAGATCTCCTGGAGACCTCTCTGGTTGTCACTGCCAGCTTTCTGTGAATGCCACCCGCTGGTCGGCGCTCATAGCAAGTGAGTAATTCTACTACATAGAGGCGATGTGATCATCGCCTCTATGTAGCAGAGCCGATCGGGTTGTGGCAGCTTCTAGTCTCCCATGGAGACAATTGAAGAATGCAAAAGTGAAAAAAATGTTTTTAAAAATATAAAAAAATATAAAAGTTCAAATCACCCCCTTTCGCCCCATTCAAAATAAAACAATAAAAAAAAAAATCAAACATACACATATTTGGTATCGCTGCGTTCAGAATCGCCCGATCTATCAATAAAAAAAAGGATTAACCTGATCGCTAAACAGCGTAGCGAGAAAAAAAGTCAATGGCGATCAAAAGATTGTATCCGCACCATAATGGCATCATTAAAAATGTCAGCTTGGAGCGCAAAAAAATAAGCCCTCACCCAACCTGAGATCACAAAAAATGGAGATGCTACGGGTATCAGAAAATGGCGCAATTTTTTTTTTTTAATGAAGTTTGGAATTTTTTTTCACCACTTAGATAAAATAGAACCTAGACATGTTTGGTGTCTATGAACTAGTCAATTTCACCACACATGGAATTTTTTTCTCATTTTCTAGTAATAGACATGGTAAAACCATGGTGTCGTTCAAAAGTACAACTCGTCCCGCAAAAACAAGCCCTGACAAAAAAATAAAAAAGTTGTGGCTCTGAGAAGAAGGGAAGCAAAAAACGAAAACGCAAAACTGAAAAAAGCTCTGGTCATGAAGGGGTTAAATCAAGAATTTATAAAAATTAAATGCAAAATTTACTTTCCTTGTGAAGTGTGTCAATGACTGCCTTCCCCATGAATGTGGAACCTACTGAAACAGACTAACGGACCTTTTTAAACGCTTAGGAAACCTTTGCAGTTGTTTTGTTAATTATTCTAATTTACTGAGATAATGACTTTTGGGTTTTCATTGCCTGTAAGCCATAATCATCAACATTAACAGAAATAATCACTTGAAATAGATCACTCTGTTTGTAATGACTCTATATAATATATTAGTTTAACTTTGAAGAACTGAAATAAATTAATTTTTTGATGATATTCTAATTTTGTGAGAAGCATCTATATATATTTATATGATTGGTATTTTCTTTTATCCCTGTTCATATTATCTTGTTAGGGTGAGTTTCCACGGTCAGGAAACGCTGCGTGTTTGGCGCTGTGCGCTGGCGCAGCGCCAAACACTCAGCGTCCAGATGTTACAGCATAGTGGAGGGGATTTAAAGAAATCCCGTCTCCACTATGCGTAACAACACGCAGGCGGAAGACCTGCGTAAACGGACATGCTGCGCGTCTTTTCAGACCGCAGCATGTCCTAGCGTATTGCGGCGACGCTGCGTCGCTGCAACGGAATTTCACACAGGGCTATGTAGCCCTGCGTTCTTTCCGGAGGTGTTGCGAAGGTGTCCTGAACACCTCCGGAAAGAGCGCGCGTCAGAAAGGGGGCGGGGCTTAGACGGAGCGGAATTTCCGCTCCGTCAAATGCGCTGTGGTTCCGGATCGTGGAACCACAGCCTAAGTCTGGTTGGTATATTTTAGTACACTACTACTCCTCACTTTCTTGAATGGGGGAGGGGTACAGACTGCTGGCTTCAGGATCTTAAGTATAAGGTTTGTGTTTTTAATATCACAAGTAATCTGGGGAACAAGGCAAGCTATGACGCCCCTAGCGTTAGGGACAGTGGAGGATCCCATGGTCCTGGGATACCAAACAACAGTGTCGAGACAGTAAGTTTCTTTTGCTTTATTTATTTTATTTTATGTAACTGTATAGGGTGTATTGTTTTGTCCCCTTTCTAAAATCTTTATACTTTTTATACACAATTCCTATCATTTGGATTAAATATAAAATTTAATAGTTCTGTTCCATTTATTCTGTAACCCACACCCCAAAGCCATACGCTACCAGAACCAGGCCTCCAGTCAGCCTGTATTAAACACGACGTGGTGGCAGCAAGTAGTCTGGGGTTAACGTGGAATTTCCAATGACTGTACCAGAGGTATATTCATATATTCTATGCATTGGAATCAGAGGTGTATATACCATACACTCACTATTAGTTTCCCGATAACTGGCCAATTACGCTACCAGAACGAGACCTCCAGTCAACCTGTATAAAACACGACTTATGGTGGCAGTGAGTAGTCTGGAGTTATCATAGAAATCGCAGTGACTGTATCAGGGGTATATTCATATAATCCATGCTTTGGAATTGGAGGTGTATATACCATACGCTCACTGTTAGTTTCCCGATAACCAGCGTATATAACCAGCGTATAAGTGGAAACAGCCTGCGGCCTCCTCCACTTATCGTCAGTCAATAGCTTAATTGTCTGGACGATGGGGGGCAGCAGAGAGCTATTGTCTCAGAAGATAACGGGATAGATCTGCGCTACCTTCCGGGCTGCAATCCTTAATAAATTGGTGGCAGCTATAGGATTCTGCGTGATCCCTCCAGTGTCCCCTTTTTCACAATCCTCTGGTAATAAACTGACAAGGAATAAAAAGAAACCATTATGGATAAATAAGACAGTACAAAGTTTAATAAAACAAAAATAAAGAGCATTCAAAATTTTGAAAGCCGAGAATACAGAAATAGCATTTTAGGAACATAAAGAGCTAAATAGGAAATTTAAAAAAGAAATCAAGCTACCAAAGTTATCTACAGAGAAGCAAATCACCAGCAACATTAAAATAAATCCCAAATTTTATTATATATCGTAACAAATTTTTATCGTAACAAATATTGACTGTGACAAAGGGGGCTATTAATTTGTTTGAGTAGTCCAGCTGCCTGGCCCTGACAGTGTACAAATAGCTTTAGTGGAGCTTCACATCTGAATAGTAAGCTGCCTGACTGTGACAAAGGGGGCAATTAATTTGTTGGAGTAGTCCAGCTGCCTGGCCCTGACAGTGTACAAATAGCTTTAGTGGAGCATCACATCTGAATAGTAAGCTGCCTGACTGTGTTAGGGGGGCAATTAATTTGTTGGAGTAGTCCAGCTGCCTGGCCCTGACAGTGTACAAAAAGCTTTAGTGGAGCATCACATCTGAATAGTAAGCTGCCGGACTGTGTTAAGGGGGCAATTAATTTGTTGGAGTAGTCCAGCTGCCTGGCCCTGACAGTGTGCAAATAGCTTTAGTGGAGCATCACATCTGAATAGTAAGCTGCCTGACTGTGTTAAGGGGGCAATTAATTTGTTGGAGTAGTCCAGCTGCCTGGCCCTGACAGTGTACAAATAGCTTTAGTGGAGCATCACATCTGAATAGTAAGCTGCCTGACTGTGTTAAGGGGCAATTAATTTGTTGGAGTAGTCCAGCTGCCTGGCCCTGACAGTGTACAAATAGCTTTAGTGGAGCATCATATCTGAATAGTAAGCTGCCTGACTGTGACAAAGGGGGCAATTAATTTGTAGGAGTAGTCCAGCTGCCTGGCCCTGACAATGTACAAATAGCTTTAGTGGAGCTTCACATCTGAATAGTAAGCTGCCTGACTGTGACAAAGGGGGCAATTAATTTGTTGGAATAGTCCAGCTGCCTGGCCCTGACAGTGTCCAAATAGCTTTAGTGGAGCTTCATATCTGAATAGTAAGCTGCCTGACTGTGTTAAGGGGGCAATTAATTTGTTGGAGTAGTCCAGCTGCCTGGCCCTGACAGTGTCCAAATAGCTTTAGTGGAGCTTCACATCTGAATAGTAAGCTGCCTGACTGTGTTAGGGGGGCAATTAATTTGTTGGAGTAGTCCAGCTGCCTAGCCCTGACAGTGTACAAAAAGCTTTAGTGGAGCATCACATCTGAATAGTAAGCTGCCTGACTGTGTTAAGGGGGCAATTAATTTGTTGGAGTAGTCCAGCTGCCTGCCAGTGACAGTGTACAAATAGCTTTAGTGGAGCATCACATCTGAATAGTAAGCTGCCTGACTGTGTTAAGGGGACAATTAATTTGTTGGAGTAGTCCAGCTGCCTGGCCCTGACAGTGTCTAAATAGCTTTAGTGGAGCATCACATCTGAATAGTAAGCTGCCTGACTGTGTTAAGGGGGCAATTAATTTGTTGGAGTAGTCCAGCTGCCTGGCCCTGACAGTGTCTAAATAGCTTTAGTGGAGCATCACATATGAATAGTAAGCTGCCTGACTGTGTTAAGGGGACAATTAATTTGTTGGAGTAGTCCAGCTGCCTGGCCCTGACAGTGTGCAAATAGCTTTAGTGGAGCATCACATCTGAATAGTAAGCTGCATGACTGTGACAAAGGGGGCAATTAATTTGTTGGAGTAGTCCAGTTGCCTGGCCCTGACCATGTCCAAATAGCTTTAGTGGACCATCACATCTGAATAGTAGGCTGCCTGACTGTGTTAAGGAGGCAATTAATTTGTTGGAGTAGTCCAGCTGCCTGGCCCTGACAGTGTACAAATAGCTTTAGTGGAGCATCACATCTGAATAGTAAGCTGCCTGACTGTGTAAAGGGGGCATTTAATTTGTTGGAGTAGTCCAGCTGCCTGGCCCTGACAGTGTACAAATAGCTTTAGTGGAGCATCACATCTGAATAGTAAGCTGCCTGACTGTGTTAAGGAGGCAATTAATTTGTTGTAGTCCAGCTGCCTGGCCCTGACAGTGTCCAAATAGCTTTAGTGGAGCATCACATCTGAATAGTAAGCTGCCTGACTGTGACAAAGGGGGCAATTAATTTGTTGGAGTAGTCCAGCTGCCTGGACCTGACAGTGTCCAAATAGCTTAAGTGGACCATCACATCTGAATAGTAAGCTGCCTGACTGTGTTAAGGAGGCAATTAATTTGTTGGAGTAGTCCAGCTGCCTGGCCCTGACAGTGTACAAATAGCTTTAGTGGAGCATCACATCTGAATAGTAAGCTGCCTGACTGTGTTAAGGGGGCAATTAATTTGTTGGAGTAGTCCAGCTGCCTGGCCCTGACAGTGTACAAATAACTTTAGTGGAGCATCACATCTGAATAGTAAGCTGCCTGACTGTGTTAAGGGGGCAATTAATTTGTTGGAGTAGTCCAGCTGCCTGTGTCACGGGTGTGTCGCTGCGAAGATCGTCGCGATTGCACACCCTGACTTCTCACAGCTGAGTTTCTGGTGCTGGGTGTTTTTCGGCAGAGAGGGAGTTAATTCTTCCTCTCTCTGTGTTGGACTAGACCAGCCTCGCTCAGCTACAATTAATGTTGTGGTAATTGGTTTCCTTGAAATACCTGCCTGTCTGCTGGGGAAGTGTCGGTGAAAGCATTCATGCAGACCAGCAGAGCGGATCGTTGTATGGTGAAGGCTGAAGTTAAGAGTACCTGTGTGGTCTTTTTCCCCCTCCTCGCTTTATCATTTATCTCCGTACCCCTTGGTGTCCCCTCTGTTTCCTGTGGTATGACTTTTGTATGCAAGGTGGATTTTAGTTTACCCCTTGTACTGTCTCGTTCGTTTATTACTGTGTTTAGGCATATACCTACCAGTCCCCGGTGTTGTGATCAGGGTCCTTCTCAGGACTGGATCACTGAGGTTCAGGGATCCTCAGGAGGTAGGGATTACGCTGGCGGCCTGGACCTCTGTACCATCAACAGTACCTCCAGGTAGAGGGATTAGTCAGGACCCCAGCTTAGGGTCAGCATAGACCCCAGACCTCCTGTATGCAGTAACAGCGTGACAGCCTGGCCCTGAGAGTGTACAAATAGATTTAGTGGAGCATCACATCTGAATAGTAAGCTGCCTGACTGTGACAAAGGGGGCAATTAATTTGTTGGAGTAGTCCAGCTGCCTGGACCTGACAGTGTCCAAATAGCTTTAGTGGAGCATCACATCTGAATAGTAAGGTGCCTGACTGTGACAAAGGGGGCTATTAATTTGTTGGAGTAGTCCAGCTGCCTGGGCCTGACAGTGTACAAATAGCTTTAGTGGAGCATCACATCTGAATAGTAAGCTGCCTGACTGTGTTAGGGGGGAAATTAATTTGTTGGAGTAGTCCAGCTGCCTAGCCCTAACAGTGTACAAATAGATTTAGTGGAGCATCACATCTGAATAGTAAGCTGCCTGACTGTGTTAAGGGGGCAATTAATTTGTTGGAGTAGTCCAACTGCCTGGCCCTGACAGTGTACAAGTAGATTTAGTGGAGCATCACATCTGAATAGTAAGCTGCCAGACTGTGTTAAGGGGGCAATTAATTTGTTGGAGTAGTCAAGCTGCCTGGCCCTGAAAGTGTCCAAATAGCTTTAGTGGAGCATCACATCTGAATAGTAAGCTGCCTGACTGTGACAAAGGGGGCAATTTATTTGTTGGAGTGATCCAGCTGCCTGGCCCTGACAATGTCCAAATAGCTTTAGTGGAGCATCACATCTGAATAGTAAGCTGCCTGACTGTGTTAGGGGGGAAATTAATTTGTTGGAGTAGTCCAGCTGCCTAGCCCTAACAGTGTACCAATAGCTTTAGTGGAGCATCACATCTGAATAGTAAGCTGCCTGACTGTGTTAAGGGGGCAATTAATTTGTTGGAGTAGTCCAACTGCCTGGCCCTGACAGTGTACAAGTAGCTTTAGTGGAGCATCACATCTGAATAGTAAGCTGCCTGACTGTGTTAAGGGGGCAATTAATTTGTTGGAGTAGTCCTGCTGCCTGGCCCTGACAGTGTACAAATAGCTTTAGTGGAGCATCACATCTGAATAGTAAGCTGCCTGACTGTGTTAAGGGGGCAATTAATTTGTTGGAGTAGTCCAGCTGCCTGTACCTGACAGTGTCCAAATAGCTTTAGTGGAGCATCACATCTGAATAGTAAGCTGCCGGACTGTGTTAGGGGGGCAATTAATTTGTTGGAGTAGTCCAGCTGCCTGGCCCTGACAGTGTACAAATAGCTTTAGTGGAGCATCACATCTGAATAGTAAGCTGCCTGACTGTGACAAAGGGGGAAATTAATTTGTTGGAGTAGTCCAGCTGCCTGGCCCTGACAGTGTACAAATAGCTTTAGTGGAGCATCACATCTGAATAGTAAGCTGCTTGACTGTGTTAAGGGGGCAATTAATTTGTTGGAGTAGTCCAGCTGCCTGGCCCTGATAGTGTCCAAATAGCTTTAGTGGAGCAGCACATCTGAATAGTAAGCTGCCTGACTGTGACAAAGGGGGCAATTAATTTGTTGAAGTAGTCAAGCTGCCTGGCCCTGAAAGTGTCCAAATAGCTTTAGTGGAGCATCACATCTGAATAGTAAGCTGCCTGACTGTGACAAAGGGGGCAATTTATTTGTTGGAGTGATCCAGCTGCCTGGCCCTGACAGTGTCCAAATAGCTTTAGTGGAGCATCACATCTGAATAGTAAGCTGCCTGACTGTGTTAGGGGGGAAATTAATTTGTTGGAGTAGTCCAGCTGCCTAGCCCTAACAGTGTACAAATAGCTTTAGTGGAGCATCACATCTGAATAGTAAGCTGCCTGACTGTGTTAAGGGGGCAATTAATTTGTTGGAGTAGTCCAGCTGCCTGGCCCTGACAGTGTACAAGTAGCTTTAGTGGAGCATCACATCTGAATAGTAAGCTGCCTGACTGTGTTAAGGGGGCAATTAATTTGTTGGAGTAGTCCAGCTGCCTGTACCTGACAGTGTCCAAATAGCTTTAGTGGAGCATCACATCTGAATAGTAAGCTGCCGGACTGTGTTAGGGGGGCAATTAATTTGTTGGAGTAGTCCAGCTGCCTGGCCTGACAGTGTACAAATAGCTTTAGTGGAGCATCACATCTGAATAGTAAGCTGCCTGACTGTGACAAAGGGGGAAATTAATTTGTTGGAGTAGTCCAGCTGCCTGGCCCTGACAGTGTACAAATAGCTTTAGTGGAGCATCACATCTGAATAGTAAGCTGCTTGACTGTGTTAAGGGGGCAATTAATTTGTTGGAGTAGTCCAGCTGCCTGGCCCTGACAGTGTACAAATAGCTTTAGTGGAGCATCACATCTGAATAGTAAGCTGCCTGACTGTGATAAAGGGGCAATTAATTTGTTGGAGTAGTCCAGCTGCCTGGCCCTGATAGTGTCCAAATAGCTTTAGTGGAGCAGCACATCTGAATAGTAAGCTGCCTGACTGTGACAAAGGGGGCAATTAATTTGTTGAAGTAGTCAAGCTGCCTGGCCCTGAAAGTGTCCAAATAGCTTTAGTGGAGCATCACATCTGAATAGTAAGCTGCCTGACTGTGACAAAGGGGGCAATTTATTTGTTGGAGTGATCCAGCTGCCTGGCCCTGACAGTGTCCAAATAGCTTTAGTGGAGCATCACATCTGAATAGTAAGCTGCCTGACTGTGTTAGGGGGGAAATTAATTTGTTGGAGTAGTCCAGCTGCCTAGCCCTAACAGTGTACAAATAGCTTTAGTGGAGCATCACATCTGAATAGTAAGCTGCCTGACTGTGTTAAGGGGGCAATTAATTTGTTGGAGTAGTCCAGCTGCCTGGCCCTGACAGTGTACAAGTAGCTTTAGTGGAGCATCACATCTGAATAGTAAGCTGCCTGACTGTGTTAAGGGGGCAATTAATTTGTTGGAGTAGTCCTGCTGCCTGGCCCTGACAGTGTACAAATAGCTTTAGTGGAGCATCACATCTGAATAGTAAGCTGCCTGACTGTGTGTAACGGGTCTGGGAGGCGGAACCTCTGAGCTTTATTATACAAGGAGGCTTTCCTTGTAAAGGAGCGGGTGGCGCCCGGGGAGACGGACAGGAAATCACTGCAAGTGAGGGGGGCAGTCTCTGGACAGACAGGCGGGAGGTCACGGCAAGTGACCGGGGCAGTCTCTGGATAAACAGGCAGGTAGTCACGGCAAGTGACCGGGGCAGTCTCTGGATAGACAGGCGGGTAGTCACGGCAAGTGACCGGGGCAGTCTCTGGATAGACAGGCGAGTAGTCACGGCAAGTGACCGGGGCAGTCTCTGAATGGACAGGCGAGTAGTCACAGCAAGTGACCGGGGCAGTCTCTGAATGGACAGGTATATACGACCTGAGATGGTGGAGCCTCCCGGTAGGCTAGCAGGCAGATGACAGATGAGCGCCCCCAAGTGAGCAGGCGAGAGTCTCTGGAATAGCCGATGGACACTGCATGTGATGGCCGAACCTCCAGGTAGGCTTGCAGGCAGATGGCAGATGAGCGCCCCCAAGTGAGCAGGCGAGAGTCTCTGGAATTGCCGATGGTCACCGCATGTGACGGCCGAACCTCCAGGTAGGTTTGCAGGCAGATGGCAGATGAGCGCCCCCAAGTGAGCAGGCGAGATTCTCTGGAATAGCCGATGGTCACCGCATGTGACGGCCGAACCTCCAGGCAGGCTTGCGGACAGGTAGCAGACAGCAAACTGGCAGGAAACAGGCAGGTAACTGGTAACGGACCCTGAGGGCTAAAGCAGAGTAGTGAACAGTGCAATAACAACATTGCTCGGCACCTCCATTAAGGAGGAAGTACTTTATATAGGGTGGAGTCCTCCGGCATTGGCCGGGGACCTTTTTGAAAGATGCGCGCGGCCCCTTTAACCCCTTCACCCCCAAGGGTGGTTTGCACGTTAATGACGGGCCAATTTTTACAATTCTGACCACTGTCTCTTTATGAGGTTATAACTCTGGAACGCTTCAACGGATCTTCGCGATTCTGAGATTGTTTTCTCGTGACATATTATACTTCATGATAGTGGTAAAATTTCTTCCATATAACTTGCATTTATTTATGAAAAAAATGCAAATATGGCAAAAATTTTGAAAATTTTGCAATTTTCAAACTTTGAATTTTTATTCCCTTAAAACAGAGAAATATGTCACACAAAATAGTTAAGAAATAACATTTCCCACATGTCTACTTTACATCAGCACAATTTTGGAAGCAAAATTTTTTTTTGTTAGGAAATTATAAGGGTTAAAAGTTGACCAGCGATTTCTCATTTTTACAACAAAATTTACAAAGCCATTTTTTTTCGGGACCACCTCATATTTGAAGTCACTTTGAGGGGTCTATATAGCAGAAAATACCCAAAAGTGACACCATTCTAAAAACTACACCCCTCAAGGTACTCAAAACCACATTCAAGAAGTTTATTAACCCTTCAGGTGCTTCACAGGAGCTGAAGCAACGTGGAAGGAAAAAATTAACATTTTACTTTTTAGTCACAAAAATGATCTTTTACAAACATTTTTTTTTTTTCACAAGGGAAAAAGGAGAAAAAGGACTGATAAAGTTGTTGTGCAATTTCTCCTGAGTACGCCGATACCCCATATGTGAGGGAAAACCACTGTTTGGGCACACGGCAGAGCTCGGAATGGAAGGAGCGCAGTTTGACTTTTCCAAACCAAAATTGGCTGGAATTGCGAACGGACGCCATGTCGCGTTTGGAGGGCCCCTGATGTGCCTAAACAGTGGAAACCCCCCACATGTGACCCCATTTTGGAAACTAGACCCCCTAAGGAACTTATCTAGATGTGTGGTGAGCACTTTGAACCCTCAAGTGCTTCACGCAAGTTTGTAATGTAGAGCCGTGAAGAAAAAAAATCATATTTTTTCCACAAGCATGATGTTTTAGTCCCCAATTTTTTATTTTCCCCAGGGTAAGAGGAGAAATTGGACCACAAAAGTTGTTGTCCAACATGTCCTGAGTACGCTGATACCCCATATGTGGGGGGGAACCACTGTTTGGGCGCACGGCAGGGCTTGAAAGGGAAGGAGCGCCGTTTGACTTTTCCAAACCAAAATTGGCTGGAATTGCGAACGGACGCCATGTCGCGTTTGGAGGGCCCCTGATGTGCCTAAACAGTGGAAACCCCCCACATGTGACCCCATTTTGGAAACTAGACCCCCTAAGGAACTTATCTAGATGTGTGGTGAGCACTTTGAACCCTCAAGTGCTTCACGCAAGTTTGTAATGTAGAGCCGTGAAGAAAAAAAATCATATTTTTTCCACAAACATGATGTTTTAGTCCCCAAATTTTTATTTTCCCAAGGGTAAGAGAGAAATTGGACACAAAAGTTGTTGTCCAACATGTCCTGAGTACGCTGATACCCCATATGTGGGGGGAACCACTGTTTGGGCGCACGGCAGGGCTCGAAAGGGAAGGAGCGCCGTTTGACTTTTCCAAACCAAATTGGCTGGAATTGCGAACGGACGCCATGTCGCGTTTGGAGGGCCCCTGATGTGCCTAAACAGTGGAAACCCCCCACATGTGACCCATTTTGGAAACTAGACCCCTAAGGAACTTATCTAGATGTGTGGTGAGCACTTTGAACCCTCAAGTGCTTCACGCAAGTTTGTAATGTAGAGCCGTGAAGAAAAAAAATCATATTTTTTCCACAAACATGATGTTTTAGTCCCCAAATTTTTATTTTCCCAAGGGTAAGAGGAGAAATTGGACCACAAAAGTTGTTGTCCAACATGTCCTGAGTACGCTGATACCCCATATGTGGGGGGAACCACTGTTTGGGCGCACGGCAGGGCTCGAAAGGGAAGGAGCCGTTGACTTTTCCAAACCAAAATTGGCTGGAATTGCGAACGGACGCCATGTCGCGTTTGGAGGGCCCCTGATGTGCCTAAACAGTGGAAACCCCCACATGTGACCCCATTTTGGAAACTAGACCCCCTAAGGAACTTATCTAGATGTGTGGTGAGCACTTTGAACCCTCAAGTGCTTCACGCAAGTTTGTAATGTAGAGCCGTGAAGAAAAAAAATCATATTTTTTTCCACAAACATGATGTTTTTAGTCCCAAATTTTTAGTTTTTCCCCAAGGGTAGAGGGAGGAAGAACTTGGCCACAAAATTGGTGTTGTCAGACATTGTGGCCCTGATGTACGTGATGACCCCATATATGGTGTGGGAGGAACCAACTGTTTGGGTGCACGCAGGGCTTTTGAAGAAGAGGAGAATGGACCGTTTTGTAATTTGTACCAACCCAAAATGTTGGCATGGGGTTGCGAAGGACGCCATTGCTTTGGAGCGGGCCCCTGATGTGCCTAAACAGTGGAAACCCCCCACATGTGACCCCATTTTGGAAACTAGACCCCCTAAGGAACTTATCTAGGTGTGTGGTGAGCACTTTGAACCCCCAAGTGTTTCACTAACGTTTATAATGCCTGGCGTGAAAAAAAAAATATATTTTTTTTTCACAAAAGTGATGTTTTAGTCCCCAATTTTTTATTTCCCAAGGGTAAGAGGAGAAATTGGACCCCAAAAGTGGTTGTCCCATTTGTCCTGAGTACGCTGATACCCCATATGTTGGGGGATACACTGTTTGGGCAACGGCAGGGCTCGGAAGGGAAGCAGTGACGTTTTGGAATGCAGACTTTGATGGAATGGTCTGCGGGCGTCATGTTCCGTTAGCAGAGCCCCTGATGTGCCTAAACAGTGGAAACCCCCACATGTGACCCCATTTTGGAAACTAGACCCCCTAAGGAACTTATCTAGGTGTGTGGTGAGCACTTTGAACCCCCAAGTGTTTCACTAACGTTTATAATGCCCTGGCGTGAAAAAAAAAAAATATATTTTTTTCCACAAAAGTGATGTTTTAGTCCCCAATTTTTTATTTTCCCAAGGTAAGAGGAGAAATTGGACCCCAAAAGTGGTTGTCCAATTTGTCCTGAGTACGCTGATACCCCATATGTTGGGGGGATCCACTGTTGGGCATACGGCAGGGCTCGGAAGGGAAGCAGTGACGTTTTGGAATGCAGACTTTGATGGAATGGTCTGCGGGCGTCATGTTCCGTTAGCAGAGCCCCTGATGTGCCTAAACAGTGGAAACCCCCCACATGTGACCCCATTTTGGAAACTAGACCCCCTAAGGAACTTATCTAGGTGTGTGGTGAGCACTTTGAACCCCCAAGTGTTTCACTAACGTTTATAATGCCTGGGTGAAAAAAAAAATATATTTTTTTCCACAAAAGTGATGTTTTAGTCCCCAATTTTTTATTTCCCCAGGTAAGAGGAGAAATTGGACCCCAAAAGTGTTGTCCAATTTGTCCTGAGTACGCTGTACCCCATATGTTGGGATCACTGTTTGGGCATATCGGCGGGCTCGAAGGGAAGCAGTGACGTTTTGAAGCAGACTTTGATGGAATGGTCTGCGGGCGTCATGTTCCGTTGCAGAGCCCCTGATGTGCCTAAACAGTGAAACCCCAAAGTACCCATTTTGGAACACTAGACCTAAGGACTATCAGGTGTGTGTGACATTGACCCAAGTTTCACTAAGTATAGCCAGTGGAATCTCTTTTACTCACACAATGTGTTTGCCCTTTTTCCCAAAGAAAATTACCTTGTGAATTGTCCTGAGTCACTACCCCATATTGAAAAATGTCGGCACAATTGGTCAGAAAATTGTGAGTTAGCTGACTTGGTGCAGAGTGATGTGCCTAACATAAAAAACCACATGAATAATTTTGGAAGTAGACTCCAGACTTTTCTAATGCCCCCTCTGGAACTAATCTTTCCTGTAAAGTAAATATAGTGCTGTGTGTACAATGAAACAATCTCATACACAGGCAGGTTTTCGGGGCAGGTGTCGCATTGGTAAGTGGTGTCCTTGCGTATTCCCCTTTTGTAACAACACTCGGCACCTTTTTTGTGGCTTACCTTTTCTTCCAGTTGGCGGGACCACCCCCGGGAAATGCTGACCTGGTATGATACGAGCACCTTCAGTTCCGGAAGTACTGGGGCCCGCTGTTTCCTGAGCGCCAAACATCAGGGCCTTACCACTACCTCCTGAAACTGAAGGTACGTCGTATCGCTGTTGCGTGCACATCGTGACAGCAGGAAAGCGTTGAGCATTGCCATTTGGACGATGTGCACGGACAGCTTCTTGTACCACACCTTGGCCTTTCTCAAAGCACTGTACGGTTGGAGGAGTTGATCAGAGAGATCAACACCCCCCATGTATTTATTGTACCCCAGTACACAGTCCGGTTTGCGGACCTGTGTAGAGGTACCCCGTACAGTGCTGAGGGCGCTGCCATCACCATGTATGGTGGTCAAGAGAAGGACATCCCTCTTGTCCTTGTACTTGACCACCAACAGGTGGTCGCTACATTGGGCTCTGCTCTCACCCTTTCTGAGCATCAGCCCAAGTAGCGTCTTTGGGAGGCCTCTCTGATTTTTGCGGACGGTACCGCAGGCTGCGGTACCTCGCGCAGAGAGGGATTTGTAGAGTGGGATGCTGGAATAAAAGTTATCAGTGTAAAGGTGATAACCTTTATCCAGCAGTGGGTGCACCAAATCCCACACAATTTTCCCACTCACTCCCAGGACGGGGGGACACTCAGGGGGTACAATCCTGGTGTCCTTTCCTTCGTAAACTCTAAAGCTGTGTGTGTACCCTGAGGTACTCTCACACAGCTTGTAGAGTTTGATTCCGTACCTTGCACTCTTGCTGGGCAGGTACTGGCGGAATGCGAGCCGTCCCTTAAAATGAACCAAGGACTCATCCACGCAGATGTCCCTTTGGGGCACGTACACTTCAGCAAACTTTTTGTTGAAGTGTTCGATGACCGGCCGAACTTTGAACAGGCGGTCAAAGTTGGGGTCATCTCGTGGGGGACACTGTGCATTATCATTATAATGCAGGAATTTGTGGATGGCCTCAAAACGCGTCCGAGCCATGACCATTCGGAACAGTGGAGTGTTGTATAAAATATCAACACTCCAATATTGCCGAATTTCTGGCTTCTTCAGGATCCCCATATGGAGGACCAGGCCCCAAAACTGCATCATTTCAACTGCGTCTACAGGAGACCAGTTGGAAAATGATGAACGGGGGTTTTGCGCCAAAAATTGCCGAGCGTACAAATTTGTTTGCTCCACCATGAGGTTAATTAAATCCTCAGAGAAAAAGACTTTGAAAAAGTCTATTTCTGTGAAGCCGGTGGAGTCAAACCTGATTCCTGATTCTGCCACAAAATCAGGAATCAGTGGCTCGTAATTTTCGGGGGCCGGGGTCCATACGGGGTCCGAAGAGGGGTGCGCTGGTTCATTTTCAGGGGCGGGCGCTGCCTCATGTTCTGTCCTGGGGCGTCTGCGTGGCGGTTCGCAGGACCCGAGGAGGAAGATGAGGAGGAAGAAGAATCTTCATCTGAAAAATAAAGAAATGTGGGATCCTCTCCCTCGCTATCAGTGTCGGAGGCAAGGAAAGCGTATGCCTCCTCCACTGAATAGCGCTGTTGGGATGAGCGTGACGAGCGGGACATTTTTTTTGTGAATGTGGTGCTTTGTGTGAACTTTATTTATAACTGTGTGTGTGTGTGGGGGGGGGGGATAGTGATTGGTGTAAACTAAGCTGAAAAGAAAAAGCTAAAAGAAAAGAAAGCGAATAGGGAAAAAAAAGGCCTGTGAAAAAAAGTCTAAACCAGCAGGCACGAGCTCTGATAAGTGACCGGTGTCACTTATCAAAGTTCCGTGGCTGCTGGATGTGCGCACGGGAGTGACGGAAAGGGGGGTGAAAAAAAAAAAAAAAACTGGCAGGCACGAGCTCTGATAAGTGACCGGTGTCACTTATCAAAGTTCCGCGGCTGCTGGATGTGCGCACGGGAGTGGCGGAAAGGGGGGTGAAAAAAAAAACTGGCAGGCACGAGCTCTGATAAGTGACCGCTGTCACTTATCAAAGTTCCGCGGCTGCTGGATGTGCGCACGGGAGTGGCGGAAAGGGGGGTGAAAAAAAAAACTGGCAGGCACGAGCTCTGATAAGTGACCGCTGTCACTTATCAAAGTTCCGCGGCTGCTGGATGTGCGCACGGGAGTGGCGGAAAGGGGGGTGAAAAAAAAACTGGCAGGCACGAGCTCTGATAAGTGACCGCTGTCACTTATCAAAGTTCCGCGGCTGCTGGATGTGCGCACGGGAGTGGCGGAAAGGGGGATGAAAAAAAAACAAAAAAAACAGCAGGAACGAGCTCTGATAAGTGACTGGTGTCACTTATCAAAGTTCCGCGGCTGCTGGATGTGCGCACGGGAGTGGCGGAAAAGTTGGTGGGAAAAAAAAAAAAAAAACAGCAGGAACGAGCTCTGATAAGTGACTGGTGTCACTTATCAAAGTTCCGTGGCTGCTGGGTGTGCGCACGGGAGTGGCGGAAAAGTTGGTGAAAAAAAAACAAAAAAAAAAACAGCAGGTACGAGCTCTGATAAGTGACTGGTGTCACTTATCAAAGTTCCGTGGCTGCTGGGTGTGCGCACGGGAGTGGCGGAAAAGTTGGTGGAAAAAAAAAAAAATCAGCAGGAACGAGCTCTGATAAGTGACTGGTGTCACTTATCAAAGTTCCGTGGCTGCTGGGTGTGCGCACGGGAGTGGCGGAAAAGTTGGTGAAAAAAAACAAAAAAAAACAGCAGGAACGAGCTCTGATAAGTGACTGGTGTCACTTATCAAAGTTCCGTGGCTGCTGGATGTGCGCACGGGAGTGGCGGAAAAGTTGGTGAAAAAAAACAAAAAACGGCAGGAACGAGCTCTGATAAGTGACTGGTGTCACTTATCAAAGTTCCGTGGCTGCTGGATGTGCGCACGGGAGTGGCGGAAAGTGGGGGTGAAAAAAAAAACGGCAGGCACGAGCTCTGATAAGTGACCGCTGTCACTTATCAAAGTTTGCGGCTGCTGGATGTGCGCACGGAGGGGGGTGCGAAAGTGTTGATGGGTGAACTGCGTCACCAATCAACGCTCGGCGGCGCAAAGGGGGGTAAAAAGAGGGGGAAAGGGAAGGGGGGAGGGGGGAATGGGGGGATTGGGGTGGATCGGGCAGGGATCGGGGCTCAAAAACTCACGTTTGTAGTCTTTTTTCTTTCTCTTTCTCTTCTTTCTTCTCTCTTCTTTCTTCTCTCTTCTTTCTTCTCTCTTCAGCAGGAGTTGTGGTGTCACAGGCTACTGTGGCACCACAAGGCCCAGCACAGGAGGAGATCTGGCAGTGTGACCGCACAGCAGGAATCCTCAGCAAGTGTGAGGACCCCTGCAGTGCGGTCAGACAGGTCAGATCCAGTTTGCAGACAGGTCACAGAGCGGTCACATCGCTGCTGTGACCTGTCATCGGTGGGATCGATGATCACATCAATCCCACCAATCAAAGGAGACCCCTGCATTGCCGGTTGCTAGGCACCGGCCTAGTAATCGGAGCTCACAGCTCCGATTCCTAGGCAGGTCACCGGCAGGTCACCTAGCAGGGCACAGAGCGGTCACACCGCTGCTGTGCCCTGTGATTGGCGCGATCGTCGATGACATCGATCGCGCCAATCAGCTCCTTCATGCCCTACAGGCCCTGGCCTAGGATCGGTGCTATTACTGCACCGATCCAGGCAGGTACAGGCAGGGCACAGCGCGGATATACCGCGGCTGTGCCCTGCGATTGGCGCGATCGATGTGATCGGCGATCGCGCCAATCCGGGGGGGGTCTGGACCTTCCTAGGCCCAGGCCTAGGATCGAGTACATCGGTACTCGATCCTAGCCTGCGATTGGCTGAAACAGTGAGAAAGGCTGTGATTGGCTGTTCAATAGAATCTCAACATGCGAGAATTTTAACTGCGATTTTCATCACCGCTACTTAAGTCACGATGTCGCATTAAAGGGCATGACGTACTATCCCGTCCATGGTCAGAATGGCACGGGTTTTATGGACGGGATAGTACGTCTAATGTCAGAGAGGGGTTAAGAGCGGGGGAGCGCGCGGGCGCGCGCCCTAAGTCCAGTAGCAGGTAAGGAGCGCGCGGCCCCAGCAGGGCGGAAGGAGGACGCTGAGCGCGGGTAATGGGGGCGACGTCCCTGCCTGGCAGAGGACGCTGTCGCAGGGGAACAGCGTCCCTGCCTGGCAGAGGGCAGGGACGCCGGCACTACAGTACCCCCCCTTTAGGCCCCCCCTTTTTTAGGCCAGAAAGAAATTTAGCTAGGATGAGAGGGGCATGGATGTTCTCCCGAGGCTCCCACGTTCTCTCCTCAGGACCAAACCCCTTCCAATCCACCAGAAAATAGGTCTTTCTTCCTACCCTTTTGGTGGCCAGAATGTTCTCTACCTCAAATTCGTCTTCAGCAGACACTGGAGCAGAGGTGTACCTGTAGACTTGACAAAAGAGTTAAGTACCACCGGTTTGAGGAGAGATACATGGAAGGAGTTAGGAATCCGCAAATAGGCCGGGAGTTTCAATTTATAGGACACCGGGTTGATCTGACTGATGATCTCAAAAGGACCGATGAACCGAGGGCCTAACTTGTAGGAAGGAATCTTGAGCCGGACATACTTGGACGAAAGCCAGACCTTATCCCCAGGACGGAATTGAGGAGGATCCAGACGTTTTTTGTCAGCATGTTTCTTCATGCGCTCGGATGACAGAATGAGTGCGGACCGGGTACTCTCCCATATGGAGGAAAATTCGTTAACCAGAGATTCCGCAGCTGGATTGTCCACAGAGATGGAGACAGGAACAGGGATCCGAGGGTGTTGACCGAAGACTACAAAAAACGGAGATTTGGAGGAAGATTCGCTCTCGTGATTGTTGTAAGAGAATTCGGCCCAAGGCAGGAGATCCACCCAGTCAGAATGGTGGGCATTAACGAAGTGCCGGAGATAACTGGTCAGATTCTGATTGATTCGCTCGACTTGTCCATTGGACTGCGGGTGGTAAGCGGAGGAAAAATCCAAGGTGACGTCTAGCAACTTACAAGTGGCTCTCCAGAAACGTGAGGTGAACTGTACCCCATGATCCGACACAATGTGACAGGCAGACCATGAAGACGGAAGATGTGGCGGATAAAGTCTTTAGCCAACTCGGGTGCAGACGGAAGCCCTGGCAGGGCAATGAAGTGAGCCATCTTGGAAAATCGGTCAACGACCACCAAATGACCGTACAACCGGCAGAGACGGCAGATCTGTTATGAAGTCCATGGCTATATGCTGCCAGGGGGCAGCGGGTACAGGAAGCGGAAGAAGACGGTCGGCAGGCAGGTGTCTCGGAACTTTGTTGCGGGCACAGGAGACACAGGCAGAAACAAAGTCTATTACGTCCTTGTGCAGGGTAGGCCACCAGTAATGCCGAGTAATGAGCTGGAGGGTCTTTTTCTGACCAGCGTGGCCAGCTAGTTTAGACGAATGACCCCAGTGTAGGATTCTCTCCCGATCGGTTACCGATACGAACGTCTTACCAGGAGGGAGACGATTTAGACTCACGGGAGCCACCTGCATCACTCTGGCGGGATCGATGATATGTTTAGGTTCCTCCTCGAGATCCGACACCAGGAAGGACCGGGACAAGGCGTCCGCCTTGATGTTCTTGTCGGCCGGGCGAAAATGTAAGAGAAAATCAAAGCGGGCAAAAAACAAGGACCACCGGGCTTGGCGAGGGTTAAGTCTCTGGGCATGCTGGAGGTAAGCCAGATTTTTGTGGTCAGTGTAAATGATTACCGGATGAAGAGCCCCTCGAGTAGGTAACGCCACTCCTCCAATGCCAGCTTGATGGCCAATAACTCTCGGTCTCCTATGGAGTAATTGCGCTCAGAAGAGGAGAAGAGTTTGGAGAAGAAGCCGCAAGATACCATCCTCCCGGATGAAGATTTTTGAGTAAGTACCGCTCCGGCTCCAGAAGAGGAAGCGTCCACCTCCAGGAAGAACTGCTTGTTGCCGTCCGGGCGATGCAGCACTGGAGCGGAAGAGAAGGCCTGTTTTAAAGAAAGAAAGGCCTCCTCTGCTTCGGGCGTCCACTGTTTGGGATTAGCATCCTTGCGGGTGAGCGCGGAGATTGGAGCAGTCCGGGAAGAGAAGTGCGGTATGAAAAGGCGGTAATAATTGGCGAATCCCAGGAACCGCTGAATGGCCTTCAACCCCTCCGGTCGGGGCCATTTCTCGATGGCAGACAGTTTCTCCGGATCCATTCGTAGGCCTGTCTGAGAAATGATGTAGCCCAAAAACGGAAGCGAGGTCTGCTCAAAGAGGCACTTCTCATATTTGGCGAAGAGATGATTCTGCCTGAGCAGAACCTGACGAACATCCCTCCGGTGAGACTGGAGATCCGGAGAGAAGACCAAGATGTCGTCTAGGTACACCACAACGCAGGAGTAGAGAAGGTCCCGGAAGATGTCATTGACCAACTCCTGAAAGACTGCTGGAGCATTACAGAGACCAAAGGGCATCACCAAATACTCGTAGTGGCCGTCCCGGGTGTTGAATGCCGTCTTCCATTCATCTCCCCGACGGATACGGACTAGGTTATATGCCCCACGAAGATCCAGTTTGGTGAAGATTCTAGCCCCCCTCAGACGATCAAACAATTCTGGAATGAGCGGAAGAGGGTACTTATTCTTCACCGTGATCAAATTTAGGCCTCTGTAGTCAATACAGGGACGGAGAGAGCCGTCTTTCTTTTTTACGAAGAAGAAACCTGCTCCCGCTGGGGAGGTGGATTTCCGGATGAATCCCTTGGCCAAATTCTCCTCGATATATTCGGACATCGACCTGGTCTCAGCAGCGGACAATGGGTAAATACGCCCACGGGGAGGCATAGTACCGGGTAGCAGGTCGATCGGGCAATCATACGGTCTGTGAGGGGGTAATGTCTCTGCTTCCTTTTTATTAAAGACATCAGCGAATGACCAATATGGAATCGGGAGCCCTGGTAGATTAGTTGGTGTAGGAGAAGGACGGATGGGATGAACAGGAACCAAACACGTTTTATGACAGTCCTGTCCCAGCGAAGGATCTCTCCAGTCTGCCAGTCGAGCACGGGTGCATGCTTTTGGAGCCAAGGCAGACCTAGTAAGAAAGCGTGAGAGAGTCCAGGCAGAACATGAAACGAGATGCTCTCAGAATGCAACATTCCCACCTGCAGGGTTATGGCTTCAGTGATAAGTTGGATGGGACGTGGTAGGAGACCCCCATCCACAGCAGCAACAGATACTGGTTCAACCAGAGGTTTGGTAGGAATGCGATATTTTTCTACTAGAGCCTGTGAAACAAGATTCCCGGCTGCTCCAGAATCAAGTTGGGCTAGTTCGAAATAACGGTTCTCACCGAGGAGAATTGAGACTGACAGCAGCAGAGATGAAGAGGATTTATTTTTGTCTAGGTGGACCTCTCCGAGCGAACCTAGACACAGGCGTTTCCCGACCTCTCTGGGCAGGTACGGATCCGGTGCTCCTTACTGCCACAGTAGAAGCAACTCCCCTCGGCACGGCGTAAGTCCTGACGGGCTTTGACCATCTTGGTCTGGTCGACTTGCATAGGCTCAGAAGAGTGTACCTGAGGAGAAACGGAAGGAGTTACAGGTCTCTGAAAAGAAGGAGCTAGACGAGGAAACCTTCTCTCACGGGTGACCTCTTTAGCGCGCTCCTGGAACCGTAGATCAATTCGATTGGCAAGAGTTATTAGGTCATCGAGAGAGGTTGGAATGTCCCGACCGGCAAGTTCATCTTTAATACGGCCGGACAGACCCTCCCAGAAGACAGATATCAGAGCGTCATTATCCCAAGCCAGCTCCGAGGCAAGGGTACGGAACCGTATGGCATATTGACCCACGGTGAGACTTCCCTGACGGAGACGCAGCAGAGATGATGCAGAGGAGGTCTTCCGTCCGGGTTCATCGAATACCTTCCGGAAGGCTGAGAGAAAAGCAGACAGATCAGACACCAGAGGATCTTCTCTCTCCCAAAGAGGATTTAGCCAGGCCAGGGCCTCTCCGGTGAGATGGGACATGATGAAGGCAATTTTGGCCCGGTCGGAGTTAAACTGGTGTGCCAGGAGTTCAAAATGCAGGGTGCACTGGTTAATGAAACCCCGAGCCAGAGCAGGGTCGCCTCCAAACCGAGGAGGAGCTGAAAGTCGAGGTCCAGGAACGGAAACCACGGAATTGGTAAGCAGCGGAACTGCCGGATTGCGAGTCATGGCGCCCGCGGTGGTTGCTGGTGAAGTAGTCAGGGTGTCCAGGCGGGAATTAACATTTCGCAGGTGACCCAAGATGGACTCCTGTTGAGACCTCTGACGAGACAGTTCATGACACAGGTCAGAGAGCGAGGGAGTTTGGGTGCCACCGGGTTCCATGGTCCGAGCAAACTGTAACGGGTCTGGGAGGCGGAACCTCTGAGCTTTATTATACAAGGAGGCTTTCCTTGTAAAGGAGCGGGTGGCGCCCGGGGAGACGGACAGGAAATCACTGCAAGTGACGGGGGCAGTCTCTGGACAGACAGGCGGGAGGTCACGGCAAGTGACCGGGGCAGTCTCTGGATAGACAGGCGGGTAGTCACGGCAAGTGACCGGGGCAGTCTCTGGATAGACAGGCAGGTAGACACGGCAAGTGACCGGGGCAGTCTCTGGATAAACAGGCAGGTAGTCACGGCAAGTGACCGGGGCAGTCTCTGGATAGACAGGCGGGTAGTCACGGCAAGTGACCGGTGCAGTCTCTGGATAGACAGGCGAGTAGTCACGGCAAGTGACCGGGGCAGTCTCTGAATGGACAGGCGAGTAGTCACGGCAAGTGACCGGGGCAGTCTCTGAATGGACAGGTATATACGACCTGAGATGGTGGAGCCTCCCGGTAGGCTAGCAGGCAGATGACAGATGAGCGCCCCCAAGTGAGCAGGCGAGAGTCTCTGGAATAGCCGATGGACACTGCATGTGATGGCCGAACCTCCAGGTAGGCTTGCAGGCAGATGGCAGATGAGCGCCCCCAAGTGAGCAGGCGAGAGTCTCTGGAATTGCCGATGGTCACCGCATGTGACGGCCGAACCTCCAGGTAGGTTTGCAGGCAGATGGCAGATGAGCGCCCCCAAGTGAGCAGGCGAGATTCTCTGGAATAGCCGATGGTCACCGCATGTGACGGCCGAACCTCCAGGCAGGCTTGCGGACAGGTAGCAGACAGCAAACTGGCAGGAAACAGGCAGGTAACTGGTAACGGACCCTGAGGGCTAAAGCAGAGTAGTGAACAGTGCAATAACAACATTGCTCGGGCACCTCCATTAAGGAGGAAGTACTTTATATAGGGTGGAGTCCTCCGGCATTGGCCGGGGACCTTTTTGAAAGATGCGCGCGGCCCCTTTAAGAACGAGGGAGCGCGCGGGCGCGCGCCCTAAGTCCAGTAGCAGGGAAGGAGCGCGCGGCCCCAGCAGGGCGGAAGGAGGATGCTGAGCGCGGGTAAGGGGGGCGACGTCCCTGCCTGGCAGAGGACGCTGTCGCAGGGGAACAGTGTCCCTGCCTGGCAGAGGGCAGGGACGCCGGCGCTACACTGTGTTAAGGGGGCAATTAATTTGTTGGAGTAGTCCAGCTGCCTGGACCTGACAGTGTCCAAATAGCGGGGTAACCTTGCCCCCTGTGATGACTCCACCTTCCTCTAGGGTCCCTTATACGGAGGTTCACCTGGTCAGTCCAGAGGAGCCTATGCAATTAGGAGGGACATAATTCCGGGGGAGGGGATCGGTGGGGCGCCACAAAACAGGAGGTTGTTTCTTCTGTGGAAAAAAGGGACATTTTATTAGGGGGTGTCCATCCCGTCCTTTGCAGAGTGAGAAGTCGCCGGAAAACTATTGATCCCAGATTGTGTGGTGGACGGCAATCTGGGAGTAAGTATTTCGTCCCTAAGTTCGTCTCAGTTTCTCGTACCGGCGGAGGTGGTGGTGGGTGCGAGAACTGAGAGGATATCTGTTCTTCTGGATAGTGGGTCCGGGGCTAACCTGGTGGATGCTCGCTTTGCCCGGGTTCAAGGTATGCGATTGAGTGTGTTGACTAAACCCGTCCCCATATTCTCGATCGACGCCAGACCTCTCGGTCAGGGAAGTTTTTTGCAAGTAGTGCATAACATAGATCTTCAAGTGGGGGCGTTACATAAAGAACTGTTGTCTTGTTATGTGTTGGAGGGTCTTCCCACTCCTATAGTGCTGGGCCTTCCTTGGTTAACTAAGCATAACCCGGTTATTGATTGGCAATCCAGAGAGATAAGCCAATGGAGTGAATTCTGTAATAAAAACTGCATGAATACGGTCATTGGGGCGGTCGCTCCTAGGGCCTTACCTCCATTTCTGGTGGACTTTGAGGATGTATTCTCGGAGAAAGGGTGTCAAGAACTACCTCCTCATCGCGAGTATGACTGTTCTGTTAACTTGCTCCCTGGGGCCAAGTTACCGAAATCTAGGTTGTATAACCTTTCTGGTCCTGAGAGACAGGCCATGAAGGATTATATTTCAGAGAGTCTGGCTAAGGGGCATATTAGACCTTCATCTTCCCCGGTTGCCGCGGGGTTCTTCTTTGTGAAAAAAAAAGATGGAGGCCTACGCCCTTGCCTGGATTTCCATGAGCTTAATCGGATTACGGTCCGAGATCCGTATCCGCTCCCACTTATTCCGATCTCTTCAATCAGATCGTGGGTGCCAAATGGTTCTCTAAGTTGGATCTCAGGGGGGCGTACAATCTGATTAGGATGAAGGAGGGGGATGAGTGGAAGACGGCGTTTAACACTCCGGAGGGGCATTATGAGAACCTTGTCATACCATTTGGTCTGAGTATTGCCCCGGCGGTGTTTCAACACTTTGTAAATGACATCTTTCGCCACCTAATGGGACAGTTTGTGGTCATATATCTAGATGATATCTTAATTTACTCGCCGGATCTTGTGTCTCATCAGGAGCATGTTAGGCAGGTGTTACAGATCTTGCGGGATAATAAACTGTACGCCAAATGGGAGAAGTGTGTGTTCGCCGTACAGGAACTTCAGTTTTTAGGGTTCCTGGTGTCAGCATCCGGTTTTCGTATGGACCCTGGGAAAGTGCGGGCAGTTCTTGAATGGGATCTGCCAGAGGATCTTAAGGCATTACAACGTTTCCTGGGGTTTGCTAACTACTACCGGAAGTTCATTCGTAATTTTTCGTCCATAGTTAAACCTCTCACAGACATGACTAAAAAAGGGACGGATTTTTCAAAGTGGTCTGACAAGGCTTGTCAAGCGTTTTCCTCTTTGAAAAAATGTTTTGCTTCTGCACCTATACTTATTCAACCTGATGCGTCACAGCCGTTCATTGTTGAGGTGGACGCTTCCGAGGTAGGGGTGGGAGCAGTATTGTCACAAGGTTCGTCCCCTGGTAAATGGCATCCGTGCGCCTTCTTCTCCAAAAAATTGTCGTCCGCTGAGAGGAATTATGATGTCGGCAATAGGGAACTCTTGGCCATTAAGTTGGCTTTTGAGGAGTGGCGTCATTTTTTGGAGGGGGCAGTCCACCCGGTCACCATCATTACCGATCACAAAAACCTGCTATATTTAGAGTCCGCTAAACGTCTGAATCCCAGACAAGCTAGGTGGTCGTTGTTTTTTACCAGGTTTAATTTTGTCGTCACATATCGTCCTGGCTCAAAAAATGTTAAGGCGGATGCCTTATCTCGCTGTTTCCCAGGGGCTGGGAATACGGAGGACCCGGTTCCGGTCCTTCAGGAGGGGGTGGTGGTGTCGGCAGTATGCTCTGAGCTTGAGGAGGAGATATTGGAGGCTCAGGGGGACGCCCCTGTAGGACCTCCAGGGAGACTGTTTGTTCCAAATCAGTTGCGACAAAAGGTGATCGAGGCACACCATAATTCAGCTTTGGCAGGACACCCAGGGAGTAAAGCAACTGAGGATCTCCTCTCGCGCCGGTTTTGGTGGCCTAACTTACATAGGGAGGTGGTAACTTTTGTCGCATCCTGCGAGGTTTGTGCGCGCTCTAAGACCCCACATACCCGTCCGTCGGGGACCCTCTTACCTTTGAAGATCCCGGAGCGTCCGTGGACTCATCTGTCTATGGACTTCATTACGGACCTCCCGCCATCTTCGGGTAAAACAGTCATACTCGTTGTAGTGGACAGGTTCAGCAAGATGGCACATTTTATCGCTCTTCCTAATGCTAAAACTCTTGCGCAGGTGTTTATTGGGGAGATTGTAAGGCTTCACGGGGTACCCTCCGATGTGGTGTCGGATCGGGGGTCTCAGTTTGTGTCCAAATTCTGGAAAGCATTTTGTACACGGCGGGGATGCAGTTGTCATTTTCATCGGCTTTTCACCCGCAGACCAATGGTCAGACAGAGCGTCTGAACCAGAGCTTGGAGACATATCTCCGGTGTTTTGTGTCAGAGAACCAGGAGGACTGGGCTTCTTTCTTGCCTCTGGTGGAATTTGCTCTAAATAATAGGCGGAACGAGTCCACTGGTAAGTCCCCATTTTTTGGGGCATATGGTTTTCACCCCCAGTTTTGTACTTTCAATAGGGGGGGCTCTTCTGGGTTCCTGAGGAGGAACGATTTTCGTCGTCACTTGCTTCAGTGTGGAGAGGAGTGCTGAATAATCTGAGTACTATGGGGAACCGATACAAACGTATGGCTGATAGGAGGAGAGTGTCTGGTCCGGACCTAAGTGTGAACGATCTGGTATGGTTGTCTACCAAAAATATAAAACTTAAGGTTCCTTCCTGGAAACTGGGTCCCAGGTTCATCGGGCCATACAAGATCAGTGCTATAATTAATCCGGTTGCATTCCGTCTTGACCTCCCTCCTACATTTAAAATTCATAATGTGTTCCACAGATCGTTGCTTAAGAGGTATGTGACGCCGGTGATACCTTCACCGTTACCTCCTCCTCCTGTGATGGTCAATGGTAACTTGGAGTTCCAGGTGTCGAGAGTCATCGATTCACGTCTGAATCGCCAGTCCCTTCAGTACCTTGTTCATTGGAGGGGGTATGGTCCTGAGGAGAGGACGTGGGTTTCTGCGTCGGATATTAACGCAGACCGATTGGTTCGGGTCTTCCACACTACTCACCCAGATAAACCCGGCCCTGAGGGTCCGGAGGCCCCTCGTAGAAGGGGGGGGTACTGTCACGGGTGTGTCGCTGCGAAGATCGTCGCGATTGCACACCCTGACTTCTCACAGCTGAGTTTCTGGTGCTGGGTGTTTTTCGGCAGAGAGGGAGTTAATTCTTCCTCTCTCTGTGCTGGACTAGACCAGCCTCGCTCAGCTGCAATTAATGTTGTGGTAATTGGTTTCCTTCAAATACCTGCCTGTCTGCTGGGGAAGTGTCGGTGAAAGCATTCATGCAGACCAGCAGAGCGGATCGTTGTATGGTGAAGGCTGAAGTTAAGAGTACCTGTGTGGTCTTTTTCCCCCTCCTCGCTTTATCATTTATTTCCGTACCCGTTGGTGTCCCCTCTGTTTCCTGTGGTATGACTTTTGTATGCAAGGTGGATTTTAGTTTACCCCTTGTACTGTCTCGTTCGTTTATTACTGTGTTTAGGCATATACCTACCAGTCCCCGGTGTTGTGATCAGGGTCCTTCTCAGGACTGGATCACTGAGGTTCAGGGATCCTCAGGAGGTAGGGATTACGCTGGCGGCCTGGACCTCTGTACCATTAACAGTACCTCCAGGTAGAGGGATTAGTCAGGACCCCAGCTTAGGGTCAGCATAGACCCCAGACCTCCTGTATGCAGTAACAGCGTGACAGCCTGGCCCTGAGAGTGTACAAATAGATTTAGTGGAGCATCAAATCTAAATAGTAAGCTGCCTGACTGTGACAAAGGAGGCAATTAATTTGTTGGAGTAGTCCAGCTGCCTGGACCTGACAGTGTCCAAATAGCTTTAGTGGAGCATCACATCTGAATAGTAAGGTGCCTGACTGTGACAAAGGGGGCTATTAATTTGTTGGAGTAGTCCAGCTGCCTGGCCCTGACAGTGTCCAAATAGCTTTAGTGGAGCATCACATCTGAATAGTAAGCTGCATGACTGTGTTAAGGGGGCAATTAATTTGTTGGAGTAGTCCAGCTGCCTGGCCCTGATAGTGTCCAAATAGCTTTAGTGGAGCATCACATCTGAATAGTAAGCTGCCTGACTGTGTTAAGGGGGCAATTAATTTGTTGGAGTAGTCCAGCTGCCTGGCCCTGATAGTGTCCAAATAGCTTTAGTGGAGCAGCACATCTGAATAGTAAGCTGCCTGACTGTGACAAAGGGGGCAATTAATTTGTTGAAGTAGTCAAGCTGCCTGGCCCTGAAAGTGTCCAAATAGCTTTAGTGGAGCATCACATCTGAATAGTAAGCTGCCTGACTGTGACAAAGGGGGCAATTTATTTGTTGGAGTGATCCAGCTGCCTGGCCCTGACAGTGTCCAAATAGCTTTAGTGGAGCATCACATCTGAATAGTAAGCTGCCTGACTGTGTTAAGGGGGCAATTAATTTGTTGGAGTAGTCCTGCTGCCTGGCCCTGACAGTGTACAAATAGCTTTAGTGGAGCATCACATCTGAATAGTAAGCTGCCTGACTGTGTTAAGGGGGCAATTAATTTGTTGGAGTAGTCCAGCTGCCTGGCCCTGACAGTGTCCAAATAGCTTTAGTGGAGCATCACATCTGAATAGTAAGCTGCCTGACTGTGAAAAAGGGGGCAATTAATTTGTTTAAGTAGTCCAGCTGCCTGGCCCTGACAGTGTCCAAATAGCTTTTGTGGAGCATCACATCTGAATAGTAAGCTGCCTGACTGTGTTAAGGAGGCAATTAATTTGGTGGAGAAGTACAGCTGCCTGGCCCTGACAGTGTACAAATAGCTTTAGTGGAGCATCACATCTGAATAGTAAGCTGCCCGACTGTGTTAAGGGGGCAATTAATTTGTTGGAGTAGTCCAGCTGCCTTGCCCTGACAGTGTACAAATAGCTTTAGTGGAGCATCACATCTGAATAGTAAGCTGCCTGACTGTTACAAAGGGGGCAATTAATTTGTTGGAGTAGGCCATCTGCCTGGCCCTGACAGTGTCCAAATAGCTTTGGTTGACCAACACATCTGAATAGTAAGCTGCCTGTGTTAAGGGGCAATTCATTTGTTTGAGTAGTCCAGCTGCCTGGCCCTTACAGTATACAAATTGCTTTAGTAGAGCATCGCATCTGAATAGTAAGCTGCCTGACTGTGTTAAGGGGGCAATTAATTTGTTGGAGTAGTCCAGCTGCCTGGCCCTGACAGTGTACAAATAGCTTTAATGGAGAATTACATCTGAATAGTAAGCTGCCTGACTGTGACAAAGGGGGCGATTAATTTGTTGGAGTAGTCCAGCTGCCTGAACCTGACAGTGTCCAAATAGCTTTAGTGGAGCATCACATCTGAATAGTAAGCTGCATGACTGCGTTAAGGGGGCAATTAATTTGTTGGAGTAGTCCAGCTGCCTGGCCCTGACAGTGTTCAAATAGCTTTAGTGGATCATCACATCTGAATAGTAAGCTGCCTGACTGTGACAAAGGGGGCAATTTATTTGTTGGAGTAGTCCAGCTGCCTGGCCCTGACAGTGTCCAAATAGCTTTAGTGGAGCATCACATCTGAATAGTAAGCTGCCTGACTGTGTTAAGGGGGCAATTAATTTGTTGGAGTAGTCCAGCTGCCTGGCCCTGACAGTGTCCAAATAGCTTTAGTGGACCATCACATCTGAATAGTAAGCTGCCTGTGTTAAGGGGGCAATTAATTTGTTGGAGTAGTCCAGCTGCCTGGCCCTGACGGTGTACAAATAGCTTTAGTGGAGCATCACATCTGAATAGTAAGCTGCCTGACTGTGACAAAGAGGGCAATTAATTTGTTGGGGTAGTCCAGCTGCCTGGCTCTGACAGTGTCCAAAAAGCTTTAGTGGACCATCACATCTGAATAGTAAGCTGCCTGACTGTGACAAAGGGGGCAATTAATTTGTTGGAGTAGTCCAGCTGCCTGGCCCTGACAGTGTCCAAATAGCTTTAGTGGAGCATCACATCTGAATAGTAAGCTGCCTGACTGTGTTAAGGGGGCAATTAATTTGTTGGAGTAGTCCAGCTGCCTGGCTCTGACAGTGTCCAAATAGCTTTAGTGGAGCATCACATCTGAATAGTAAGCTGCCTGACTGTGTTAAGGGGGCAATTAATTTGTTTGAGTAGTCCAGCTGTCTGGACCTGACAGTGTTCAAATAGCTTTAGTGGAGCATCACATCTGAATAGTAAGCTGCCTGACTGTGACAAAGGGGGCAATTAATTTGTTGGAGTAGTCCAGCTGCCTGACCCTGACAGTGTCCAAATAGCTTTAGTGGAGCATCACATCTGAATAGTAAGCTGCCTGACTGTGAAAAAGGGGGCAATTAATTTGTTTAAGTAGTCCAGCTGCCTGGCCCTGACAGTGTCCAAATAGCTTTAGTGGAGCATCACATCTGAATAGTAAGCTGCCCGACTGTGTTAAGGGGGCAATTAATTTGTTGGAGTAGTCCAGCTGCCTTGCCCTGACAGTGTACAAATAGCTTTAGTGGAGCATCACATCTGAATAGTAAGCTGCCTGACTGTTACAAAGGGGGCAATTAATTTGTTGGAGTAGGCCATCTGCCTGGCCCTGACAGTGTCCAAATAGCTTTGGTTGACCAACACATCTGAATAGTAAGTGTGTAGCCCTGGTACACAATACCAGGAGGATGAGTGGAGAGGTAACAGTTAAGGTCTCTTCATGACATCGTGTACACTTCTGACACACCCAGCAGGGTGTGGAAGGGAGTGATTTAGTCAGTTTAGTTCCTGTCTTCGGACAGAGAAGACGTTAGTAGTCAGTTTCCTGTCCTTGGACAGAGTAGACGTGTCCAGTTTAAGTCTATCATCAGTTCAGAAAGTGGAGTCTGGTGTAGGTGTCTGTATACACCTTAGTCTAGTCAGAGCTGTGCCCCACTGGAAGAAAGACTGAACTATCTATTAAGAGACAAGCAAGGCGAAGGGCAAAGTGGAAGGAAGGTAATTGGAGAAGTGCTTTTGACTTGGAAAAGTCCTGCACGTTGCAACGGTTACTGGGGACCGAAGGATCACTATTGTACAGCATAGTGAAGAGAAAACCAGGAATCTACCGGACCCTAGGTCGCGGCAGACAAGCCCCTTTATAGTCAGAACGTAGCTGGAGTCAGGGGGTGTGAAGACTTTGAGTTGTGCACGACAAGAAAAGGATTCAGCTCCCTCGCAGGAAGGCTTCTAACACAAATTTGACTGGGCAGAACAGCTAAAGACTAGCTGGAATCATAGAGAGGATTACGCTTCAGGCTGGTCGTACTCAGCTTCATTGGAAAGTAAAGGAGGCCCCTAACTTGCTTATCTGTTGCCTCAAAGCTCATCCTCCATCAACCCCATCAGCCTCCCTGGGACCTGCCTTATCATCCTGCAAGTAAAGGTATGGAAAGACGTTGACTGTGTGAGACTGAGTTATTATTGCATGCCTGCACAATCCTCACCTAACTACCGACCTGAGGGAAGAGTCCCACCTGTAGGGGACCCGACATCTAGCTGCATCACCATCCCCTCAGAGATCTACAGCAGCGCTGGTACAAATTACCAGAATACTACAGGTGGCGTCACGAACTGTACATAAATCAATCCCCTGTAAATATATCCCCAACATACGCCAGACCGCCCGGGCCACAGACCGAGCCACAGCTACCTGTGACAAACCCCATAGACTTCCATGGGCTCGGCTCTGAGTACCCCATTGCCCTGGTAATCCACAATTGTGGTGGCGGGTCGACACAATTTGGCGTCACGAACAGGATACGAAACTTGCAGCATTGCGAGCCCTGTGTGCCTGTGGATTGTTTTTGTGAAAAAGGACTGTTTGCTATTTTTGGCGCTAAAATCCGCCATTTTGCCGCCATATTCGCGCCCTCAGGCGCTGGAGAAGAAGGTGGGCGGACCTGAAAAAGCGCGCAAAGTCTTGGACACGCCCCCAACCTGCACCCCAAACCGCATCGCAAACTGCATAGCAATCTGCATCGCAAACCGCATCGCAAACTGCATAGCAATCTGCATCGCAAACCGCATAGCGAACTGCATAGCAATCTGCATCGCAAACCGCATAGCGAACTGCATAGCAATCTGCATCGCAAACCGCATCGCAATCCGCATAGCAAACTGCATCACAATCTGCATTGCAATCCGCATAGCAAATTGCATCGCAAAATAGAGCTGCAGGTCCTGCAACAGGAAGTGAACGCTCTGACATCAGAGCGCCTGCGACGAAGGTCCTGTTCCCACTGCGGTGCCTGTGAAATAGCAGCGTCTGAAACCGGTAGGCTCCGTTTAACCAAGGGGGCGCTAAGATGTCACAACAACCGGCTGACAGTGCGGCCCCGGCCGGAGTCCCCAATCCCGCACCGTCTGGTATTATAGCGCCAGATGGGGGCACAGGCCCTGCACCCAGTCCGGTAGTTCCGATCATGCCACTAACGCTCCCATATATGCCTGGGGCAAAATGGCTTCCCCAATACAGCGGTGAGCCAGGCACATTAGCAGGCTTCAAGCGGAAGTTATGCAGCATCCTAGAAATGTACTCCATGCCTGAGAGACAAAAAGCTGCTGTGCTGATAGGGCAGCTAACTGGCGCTGCTGAGAGGGAAGTGGAGACCTGGGATACCGTTGATCAGGAGTCGGTACCTGCGATCTTCCTGAAGCTACATGCCATATTTGAAGACCGCACAGAAACGGATCTCCGGATGGCCTTCTATCACTGTTCACAACAGCCAGGTGACAGCATCCGGGACTACGCTTGCCGACTACAGGGAGCCCTGAGAGCCCTCAAGCAAATTAACAATTTAAATGCTATCGACGAGAATAAAATGTTGAAAGAACAATTTATACAGGGATTGAGATCCCCAGAGGAACGCAGAACTGTAAATTGGTGGTCCTTAGATCATCCAGATGCTACCTTTGATGCCCTAAAGGACATGGCAATAAAAGGGCTGCGGCCCCTGGGCAAACCTGAGGTGGCCACCCAACATCATCAGGGTGAAGTCACTCTGGAACCGGCAGTAACCCCCTGTTCCCCGCTAGTGGCAGAAACCAAAACGCAGGTGACACCTCCTAGTGAATTGGACTGTCTGCGCTCAGAGGTGCGCCAGCTGACTAAAAATCTGGCCGCTGTGATGAGTGCCCTACAGCTGCGGAAAGAAGAGGAAGGGAAGATCTTGTTAGCTGACTGCCCAGAGGACGTTCCGTGGATGCACCGGAGAAGAAAGAAGACGTCGCCCCCCCGGAGGAGGACAACGCCACCCCCAGGAGCAACCTCTGATCAACACCCTTCTCGTCGAGAGATCATCTGTTACCGCTGCAACCGGAAAGGTCATCTGTCTACACAGTGTCCTTTAAACGGGCAGAACCTGGGTCCAAGGGCCAACACCCAGGAGAATACCCGTCAGGCCCCCTAGACTGGAACCGCAGGTATGTGGGCGGGCGACCCTACCTGTCTATTATTCTAGATGGTATTGCTGTTCCAGCATTGTTAGACACTGGGTCCCAGGTGACCCTAATACCTGATGCTCTATATACCAAGTACTGGTCAATGGACAGTCTTAAACCTCCGAGCCTTGACTTTACTGTGTATGCTTCGAATGGTCTTCCTGTAGAAGTACTCGGAACAAAATGTGTAGATGTAAAGGTGGGCAGAGAGGAGTTGAAAGACCAAGGGCTTCTGGTAGTAAAGACTGTAAATGAGGAGAACGGTTTAAATATCATTTTGGGTACTAACATTATCGGTAATTGTTTGGGAGAAGTTGTGTTCTTGCTCCAACAGCTCGCTGAGATTGCCCGACCAAGGCAGAGAGGAGTAATCCAAAGAGAGATCCGGGCCCTGGTGTGTCAGCAGCAAGCGAAGCTTACCGACGGCGAAATTGGTAATGTACGGGTCACTGACTCAGATCCTATTGTGATACCCCCAATGAGTGAAATGATCATTTGGTGCAGGGCAGCCATAGGTCTGAGAGGACAGAATTACCAAGCTGTAGTAGAACCCCACCATTCAGAACATAGACCTACACTTATGACTGCTAGAGGAGTAGTAGAGGTGGTGAATGGAAGAGTACCGGTACGGCTTCTCAATTGGGGAGATGATGAGGTAAATTTACCCCGTTATGCAACCATTGCTAAACTTCATGCTGTTGATAAAATTCTATTCTCCCGGCTGAGTCCTTAGACTCCTGTCAAATAGAGGAGGACAATGACCCAGCAACCCAGGTGGCGGAATGGTGTCAGCAACTCCATGTTGGGACGGACACCACTCCCGCTCACCAGAAGCAAGGGGTATTACGGGTGGTGCAAGAGTATGCCCAAGTGTTTAGCAAAAATCCACTTGATTTTGGGACAATTAAGGGAGTACAACATCATATCCCTACAGGCAGTCATCCTCCCATCAAAGAGCGGTATAGGCCCATACCTCCAGCTCATTATCAGAAGGCTAAAGAAATGTTGAATGATATGAAGAAAGCTGGGGTGATAAGGGATAGTTGTAGTCCCTGGGCAGCCCCTCTAGTTCTGGTTAAAAAGAAAGATGGTAGTATGAGAATGTGTGTGGATTACAGGCAGGTGAACCGCATAACACACAAGGATGCATACCCGCTACCACGCATAGAGGAATCATTAGCTGCTCTGAAAACGGCTAACTACTTTTCTACCCTTGATCTGACTAGTGGTTACTGGCAAGTGGCTGTGGCTGAGGAGGATCGTGAGAAAACGGCTTTCACCACCCCAATGGGGCTCTGTGAGTTCGACAGAATGCCGTTTGGGCTCAGTAGTGCCCCAGGAACATTTCAGAGAGTGATGGAAAACTGTCTGGGACATCTCAATTTTGAAACCGTGCTGCTATACCTAGACGACGTTATCGTGTATTCCAAGACATATGAGGACCATCTGAAGCACCTGGCAGAAGTGTTTGAGTCCTTGTCCAGGTACGGGATGAAATTAAAACCCTCAAAATGCCATCTACTCAAGCAGAAGGTACAATACTTGGGGCACATCGTCAGTTCGGAAGGAGTAGCGCCGGACCCAGAGAAAGTCACTGCCATCCAGAAGTGGCCGGAGCCGAAAAACCTTAAGGAAGTGCGACAGTTCCTGGGACTAACGGGTTACTACAGGAGATTCGTGAAAGATTACACGAAGAAGGCAGCTCCTTTACAGGACCTCCTGGTAGGACAATCCTTAAAGAGCAGAAACCCTCCCTTTAATTGGGGTAAAGAACAGGCTGAAGCATTCCAAAAGATGAAAGAGATCCTGACAGGTGATGAGATCTTAACCTATCCTGATTACAGCCAACCGTTCCTGTTGTACACCGACGCCAGTAATGAAGGGCTGGGAGCAGTTCTCAGTCAGAAGCAGAATGGCCAAGAAAAAGTCATCGCTTATGCTAGCAGAAAACTCAGGCCAACGGAAAGGAATCCGGAAAATTATAGCAGCTTCAAGCTAGAGTTTCTGGCGCTGGTCTGGGCCATTACTGAAAGATTTAAGCACTATCTGGCCTCCAATAAGTTCACGGCGTACACAGACAACAACCCGTTAACGCACCTGGAAACCGCCAAGCTGGGTGCCATGGAGCAGCGATGGATGGCTCGGTTGTCCAATTACCAGTTTACTATCAAGTACCGGGCAGGTCGAAAGAATGCTAATGCTGATGCGTTGTCCCGAATGCCGCATGACTCTGATACGGAAGAAGAATCGGACGACCTGGAAGAAATTGAGCTACCCGCGTTCCATCGAAATGGGGTAGTCCACGAGCATCGAGTTCACAGAAAGCAGAATGGTGCAACATTAAATCCTTTACCCCATCACAGCTGGAAAGAGACTCAGGACAGTGATCCAGTGGTCAGCCGCATCAAGGAGTTGTTAAAACAGGAAGGTTCCTCCTTGGAAAAGGATGCACCTATGTCAGCCAAGCTCCTGTGGAATGAGAAAAGCAGGTTGTTCCTATACCGTGAGAAGTTGTGCAGAAGATACGTCAACCCCAGAACCCATGAGATGGTCTGGCAAATAGTGGTCCCCAAGGCAGACGTCCCAATGGTGTTGGAAGCGTACCACGATCAAGCAGGACACTTTGGCTGGAGGAAGCTGGAGACCCTGTTGAGATGCCGGTTCTACTGGGTAGGGATGCGCAGCTCTGTCGAGAGGTGGTGTCGGAACTGTGGACCCTGTGGTCTCAGAAGAAAGGACTACGGTAGTCAAAAGGCCCCCTGCAACCTATTCGGACGACTCGTCCCCTGGAGATTGTGGCCCTGGACCACGTCAAATTGTCGCCAAGTAGATCTGGATACTCATACGCCTTGACCATGGTGGACCATTACTCCAGATTTCTGGTAGTTGTTCCAGTTAAGGACCAGACCGCAGTGACGGCCGCGAAAACCTTTCAAGCAAGCTTCTGCAGACCGCATGGGTATCCGGAGCAAGTCTTAACCGATCAGGGACCTGCTTTCGAAGCTGATTTATTCAAGGAATTCTGTCATATGTACGGGTGCAAGAAAATAAGAACAACACCATATCACCCTCAAACCAACGGTCTTTGTGAAAAGATGAACCATATTGTCCTTGACTTGTTGAGATCCATACCGTTGGAAGACAGGAATCGATGGCCGGATTTACTACCTGATTTGGTTGATTTGTACAACCATATACCTGTAAGCTCAACTAACTGCACTCCAGCCTATCTTATGAGAGCAAGGCCCGGAAAACTACCAATGGATCTAGAACTTGGAGTGGTAGAACCGGAGGCAGACGACGCTGTTGAGAACTGGGACGTCAATCGGCAAGAGCAATACAGAAGAGTACAAATCTGTGTGGAGGAAAGTCTCAATAAGGCACGGGAGAAACAGGAAGATGTTTACAACCGAAATGCTCCTGCCAAGCCTCTGATGCCTGGAGAGGTAGTATTAAAAAGAAAAAGAAAGATGCATAAACTGGATAATCAGTGGGAGCAAGAACCCTACGTCATACAAGATTCTAAATACGACAACAGAAAAGTCTGTGTCGTCAGTAAAGACGGAGGAAGAACAACAACCACGGTGTCCAGAGATCATTTGAAGTTGTGTCCAGAATACTTAAAGAGTTGTGAAAAGAACCCTGTCTTCAATCAAAGAGAAAGAAAGGAAGAGGTCATACACACCGATCTGGGAGATTTTCCTGCGGATTGGCCCCGACTGGGAGATGCTGTGATAATTCCAGTGTTGCAGTTTTATCAGCCACAAGAGGAAGTTCTACCTCCAGTTGTGCCTGTGGTGCCAGTTGAGCCCGCTCAGGAGTTACCCATCCCAGCAACACCTCAACCTGTGGAACCTCAAGATGGATCGTCTGAAGCAGCGCCCCATACTATGGGATCTCCTGGTGAAGCTGACTCACACCGCCCAGCCATCAGTACGCTTGCCAGATCCATAGAAAGGTTAAGGCAGTTCTATAGTTTGCCGTTACGCAGTGCAGACAGATCGCAACTTGTTATCCCTGAAACTACACCACGTAGATCAGAGAGAATCACAAAAGGGAAATTACCCATTAGATATCAGCAGTGATTATAACGAATTTATGTGAACATTGTAAAAGTCTATATATATAAATGTGTTTTTTCTCTATTATGTCTTCGTTTAACAATGGACTCAGAGGCTGAGGACTGAGCCAGCCCAAAAACTGTATCCTGTAAATAGTTGCACTAAAGTGCCTTCTTAATGGTTTCACATGAAACCTTGACTCACCTCTGAACCAAAAACCCGTGTGGTGTGGCACTGAGTGAGGTCTGCATTTGGATGTCCTGCAGCCCACCCAGGACCCACGTTGAAGGTTTGGTGCGGGTCCTTCACAAGTATCTTGTATATATATTTATTAAATGCTACTTGATACTTTTGTATTTCTATATGTAAAATGTTATTGTTCGTAACGTTCAAGGTGTTCTCACCTCCCGGATGGGAAGATGTTATTGTTTAATGTTTATTGTATGAACAAAAATGTCTCTTTATATTTTACAGCCCGGGAGTGCTGTCGTTTACCATGGGGGAATGTGTAGCCCTGGTACACAATACCAGGAGGATGAGTGGAGAGGTAACAGTTAAGGTCTCTTCATGACATCATGTACACTTCTGACACACCCAGCAGGGGTGTGGAAGGGAGTGATTTAGTCAGTTTAGTTCCTGTCTTCGGACAGAGAAGACGTTAGTAGTCAGTTTCCTGTCCTTGGACAGAGTAGACGTGTCCAGTTTAAGTCTATCATCAGTTCAGAAAGTGGAGTCTGGTGTAGGTGTCTGTATACACCTTAGTCTAGTCAGAGCTGTGCCCCACTGGAAGAAAGACTGAACTATCTATTAAGAGACAAGCAAGGCGAAGGGCAAAGTGGAAGGAAGGTAATTGGAGAAGTGCTTTTGACTTGGAAAAGTCCTGCACGTTGCAACCGGTTACTGGGGACCGAAGGATCACTATTGTACAGCATAGTGAAGAGAAAACCAGGAATCTACCGGACCCTAGGTCGCGGCAGACAAGCCCCTTTATAGTCAGAACGTAGCTGGAGTCAGGGGGTGTGAAGACTTTGAGTTGTGCACGACAAGAAAAGGATTCAGCTCCCTCGCAGGAAGGCTTCTAACACAAATTTGACTGGGCAGAACAGCTAAAGACTAGCTGGAATCATAGAGAGGATTACGCTTCAGGCTGGTCGTACTCAGCTTCATTGGAAAGTAAAGGAGGCCCCTAACTTGCTTATCTGTTGCCTCAAAGCTCATCCTCCATCAACCCCATCAGCCTCCCTGGGACCTGCCTTATCATCCTGCAAGTAAAGGTATGGAAAGACGTTGACTGTGTGAGACTGAGTTATTATTGCATGCCTGCACAATCCTCACCTAACTACCGACCTGAGGGAAGAGTCCCACCTGTAGGGGACCCGACATCCAGCTGCCTCACCATCCCTCAGAGATCTACAGCAGCGCTGGTACAAATTACCAGAATACTACAGGTGGCGTCACGAACTGTATATAAATCTTTCCCCTGTAAATATTCCCCCAACATACGCCAGACCGCCCGGGCCACAGACCGAGCCACAGCTACCTGTGACAACCCCATAGACTTCCATGGGCTCGGCTCTGAGTACCCCATTGCCCTGGTAATCCACAATTGTGGTGGCGGGTCGACACATAAGCTGCCTGTGTTAAGGGGCAATTCATTTGTTTGAGTAGTCCAGCTGCCTGGCCCTTACAGTATACAAATTGCTTTAGTAGAGCATCGCATCTGAATAGTAAGCTGCCTGACTGTGTTAAGGGGGCAATTAATTTGTTGGAGTAGTCCAGCTGCCTGGCCCTGACAGTTACAAATAGCTTTAATGGAGAATTACATCTGAATAGTAAGCTGCCTGACTGTGACAAAGGGGGCGATTAATTTGTTGGAGTAGTCCAGCTGCCTGAACCTGACAGTGTCCAAATAGCTTTAGTGGAGCATCACATCTGAATAGTAAGCTGCATGACTGTGTTAAGGGGGCAATTAATTTGTTGGAGTAGTCCAGCTGCCTGGCCCTGACAGTGTTCAAATAGCTTTAGTGGATCATCACATCTGAATAGTAAGCTGCCTGACTGTGACAAAGGGGGCAATTTATTTGTTGGAGTAGTCCAGCTGCCTGGCCCTGACAGTGTCCAAATAGCTTTAGTGGAGCATCACATCTGAATAGTAAGTTGCCTGACTGTGTTAAGGGGGCAATTAATTTGTTGGAGTAGTCCAGCTGCCTGGCCCTGACAGTGTCCAAATAGCTTTAGTGGACCATCACATCTGAATAGTAAGCTGCCTGTGTTAAGGGGGCAATTAATTTGTTGGAGTAGTCCAGCTGCCTGGCCCTGACGGTGTACAAATAGCTTTAGTGGAGCATCACATCTGAATAGTAAGCTGCCTGACTGTGACAAAGAGGGCAATTAATTTGTTGGGGTAGTCCAGCTGCCTGGCTCTGACAGTGTCCAAAAAGCTTTAGTGGATCATCACATCTGAATAGTAAGCTGCCTGACTGTGACAAAGGGGGCAATTAATTTGTTGGAGTAGTCCAGCTGCCTGGCCCTGACAGTGTCCAAATAGCTTTAGTGGAGCATCACATCTGAATAGTAAGCTGCCTGACTGTGTTAAGGGGCAATTAATTTGTTGGAGTAGTCCAGCTGCCTGGCCCTGACAGTGTCCAAATAGCTTTAGTGGAGCATCACATCTGAATAGTAAGCTGCCTGACTGTGTTAAGGGGGCAATTAATTTGTTGGAGTAGTCCAGCTGCCTGGCCCTGACAGTGTCCAAATAGCTTTAGTGGAGCATCACATCTGAATAGTAAGCTGCCTGTGAGTCGCACACAACCAGTGTTATGGGGTACTCGGCACCGAGCCCATTGAAGTCTATGGGGAATGTCACAAGTAGCACAGCTCGGTCCGTTGCCCTGGGCGCTCATACAAAGGGGAATATTTACAGGGGATTTTAGTAATTGTTCGTGATGCCACCTGTGGTTTCTGATCAAGGTGACCAGCGCTGCAGGGTGAATTCTCTGAGGGTTGTTATTTGGCAGCAAGGTGTTAAGTCTCCCACAGGAGAGACTGGATCCCTCAAAGTATATGGCGATGCAGGGGTGCAAGTAATAAGGCAGATACACACAAATCAGTCTCTTTCCATACCTTTACTGGTGGTATTTGCAGGTATGTCCCGGGAAGCTGCTCAGGGTGGAGGATGCACATCCAGGTAATCACTGAGTAGGTTTAAGGCCTCCTTTCTCTTTAATGTGTGTGAAGGGTATGCCACACTAAACAACATCGCTAACGGGATCGCTAAAAAACGTCACTATTTAGCGATCCCGTTAGCGATGTTGTTGTGCGCGGCAGCTGCCAGCGACGAGCTTCCTGCTGTGATCTCGCTCGTCGCTGGAATCGTTCCGGACCCTATTTTCGTCGCTGGCGCCCCGCTGGGTAAGTATATATCGCTAAGTGTGGCACCTTTTTTAGCGATTTAGCGGTACTTTTGTACCGCTAAAGTCGTTAAGGAGATCGCTAACCGCGATAGCGTCCTAACGACATCGCTAAAATAGGTAGCCACTAGCGATATAGAAACAATCCCGCTAGCGATCTCATTAGTATGCGACGCTAATGAGATCGCTAGCGGGATTGTCTAGTGTGGCAGTACCTTAAGTTTCCAACCTGCATGAAGCGAAGTTCAACTCTGTATAGAACAGATATGCCCGGCCGACATTGTGGTGGAGCCTTCTTTTGGCAAGAACTAAGTCTTTATATGCAGCGTCCCGCTAGACTCCTGTTCTCCCTGACCCCGGTTATGTATCAGCACTATAGGGCTACCCTCTGTGACTTGAAGTCCAGCAGGGATTCCGGTTTTCTCCTACTAGCCGTGAAGGTTCTAGCAAGGCTTCGGACCCGGCGTTCGGTTAAGCAGAGTGGGGGTGATTTGTCACCTAAGTCACTCCTTCCGTTGGTCACCACTCGCCCGTCGCCCTACTCTCACCCTTAACATAAGCACGGGTAGCAGTAGGTGTAGTCGTCAGCTTCCTTCCTTCCACAGCTCACTGACCGTTTCTCAGTTAACCCGATGTTCTGGCAACTGTAGTCCCCTTACTTCTGTTCCTTCATAAACTCTGTCCAGAGCGGCTATCAGGACCTTCCGTCAGACTGATTTCATGCTCACTCCGAGAGTCACTTTCCACGTTCATAGGGTACTAACAGTCAAGATGTTCTGAGATAACAGCTTGCAATCTTTCCTCCTCTGTCTCATCTGACAGGAAATCTCCGTCTCTGTCTCTCCTCTCTCTAGCTCAGACTGAGCTCTGACAGGAATCCTCTCACTCCGGTGTCCTGAGGAGATCTAATCTGTCTGAGGTACAACCAACAACTAGCATGACTGTCTGGCTAGAATGCCTACTGCTGCGTTTCTCCACACCCCTAAATACCTGAATCTAAAGGGCTCCCTCTGGTGACTCCTGGGGAAGTGTGAGATGTGAATGAATATCAGGTTTTTGTAATTACCTTTCTGTGCATTCTCCAGGGAACATGTGTACCAAGCGCAGCTGGGCCACACATCTGACTGTAACAAAGGGGGCAATTAATTTGTTGGAGTAGTCCAGCTGCCTGGCCCTGACAGTGTCCAAATAGCTTTAGTGGACCATCACATCTGAATAGTAAGTTGTCTGACTGTGACAAAGGGGGCAATTAATTTGGTGGAGTAGTCTAGCTGCCTGGCCCTGACAGTGTACAAATAGCTTTAGTGGAGCATCACATCTGAATAGTAAGCTGCCTGACTGTGACAAAGGGGGCAATTAATTTGGTGGAGTAAAAAAACGTAGATGATCTAACCTTTATTAAAATGAACCATGCATGGGTTTCAAATGATTTTGTCCCACCTTCCCCTCAGGACACATAAGTTGTCAGCAAAATGGCTCGTTTTGTCGTCGTCTTCCTCTGAATGTTCAAAATTCCTCCATTTTCTGGTGCAGAACGTCCAGCATACACCTCAACCTATGTAAATTTTTTCCACCTTTCCATCTGCCCTGCCCTCCCCCCACAGGGACGGGGTCTCCTCCTGGTGCCCCCGAGCTAGTGCCGGTACCCTGAGTAGGTGGGGGCTCCCACTCTCGGGTGACGGCACTGGCACAGGGTCCCTCATAGTACCAAAAAGTTGCTCTGACGGTGGGATGGGCCCAGACACATGGGCGTACTATGAGGGGCCCTGTGCCAGTGCTGGCGCACATGACTGGGCCCCCCCTGCTTGCTTATGGCCCCAGCACTCGCAATAGTTCCCTATCCCTGCTCCACAGCTGTGGAGTCTTGGCACTGAAATCATTCACAGGGACAGCCACTACCTATTTTGGTAACAGATCCATGCTGGTTAAGACTTAGCTATGGCCTATCCTGCTGGCCTCTACCTTACGATGCTCAATGCCATTGGCTTCCATTTTGAATGGACGTCGACTCACAGTTGGATGCATTGGCAGTTTATGATGATCTTCTTTCCCACTTTTACTAGTAACAAACGTCTGATAATTGGCACCCTTTTTAAATGTCTCCTTTCCTGCCAATCCAATAGTATTGCCATATGTTAATCTGCTTTGTGAACATGAATAATACAAACATGAAGTAACCGAAAAAGATGAAACAAATATTTACACAGACTGCTTTACTAGGTCTGTGTGTTAAGAATAAAATGTCGACTTTTTAAACTGAACCCAGAAATGTTCTTGAAACCCTGACCACACTTGTGTATATACGAGGGGCGACTGCAAATTTCGAGTGCCGACCCAGAATTATTGACCGTGGGTCCAAATTTTTACAGTCAGTTCTCGACATAGTCTCCCTTGAGGGCAGGGCCGGACTGGGACTAAAATTCAGCCCTGGCGTGTGAAGGTGCACAGGCCCACTTGTCATCTATTATTTCTAAACACTGTTTTTCGGTGATTACTTTGTATCTCCGTTCACACTGCACCCACACACACAAATGATACACCATTTGAATGGTAAACTTTCCCCCTTCAGCAAGAAAATAGGCAAACAAACCACACATCCACAATTTAATTACTAAATACAGTTTAAACATTTATTTCCATAAACCTACAGAAAGAAACAATGATCTGCAAGTGGCGCCTGAACCGGAAGACATTTTTTGGCATCTACTTATCAAACCAATTTATTGCATTACCAAGCTACATATATAAATACCTGTCTGTGTTCATCATCTCATGAAATATATGTACATATGACCAGCTTTTTCTGAAATTGCCTGCGCCCCCCGACGACCGATGTGCAAAAATTTCGCACAAGCCAAGCTAGTATGGTGAGTTTGTAATATGTTTGTGCACTTGTATGTTACAATAAGTGAGGTGCATGAAACACAACTATATAACATACAGTCACAGCTGTGTCCAGTATTACAGCTCAGTTCTATTTATTGCTCTTGATTTGAACCCAGGACCCCAGCACTGCATCCTGCTGATGCCCCATCTTCCGTGTCCCTATTACTGCACCTGCTGTGTGGTTTCAATACCTGTTCTCCTCTTACTGCACCACATAATACTGCCTCCTTTGTACCCTAGCCTAGATGTTAAAATTGACCCCTTTTCCCCTACAAAGTAATAATGCCCTATGTGCACATATGATGGCCATTGTACTCTGAATGCCCCTATAACAAATATGCTTTCTTAGTGCCCACTTAACATCTACTAATGTCCTCTGAGTTCCCAATGTACAACTCCTCTATATACATTATGGTGGAGAAACTGCTCCCCTATATACTGTACAGTATAACACACCCACAGTTCCTCTATACACAATATGATGTTCCCACAACTTCCCTCTACAACTTCCCTCTACTCCGCTATGCACAGTAGGGTGGTTCCACAGCTCCACTATACACAGTACAGTGGTTCCACAGCTCCACTATACACAGTACGGTGGTTCCACAGCTCCGCTATACAAAGTACTGTGGTTCCACAGCTCCGCTATACACAGCACGGTGGTTCCACAGCTCCGCTATACACAGTACGGTGCTTACACAGCTCCGCTATACACAGTACAGTGGTTCCACAGCTCCGTTATACACAGTACGGTGGTTCCACAGCTCCGCTATACAAAGTACGGTGGTTCCACAGCTCCGCTATACACAGTACGGTGGTTCCACAGCTCCGCTATACAAAGTACGGTGGTTCCACAGCTCCGCTATACACAGTACGGTGGTTCCACAGCTCCGCTATACACAGTACACTGGTTCCACAGCTCCACTATACACAGTACACTGGTTCCACAGCTCCACTATACACAGAACGGTGGTCCCACATCTCCGCTATACACAGTACGATGGTTCCACAGCTCCACTATACACAGTACGGTGGTCCCACAGCTCCACTATACACAGTATTGTGGTTCCACAGCTCCACTATACACAGTACGGTGGTTCCACAGCTCCACTATACACAGTACGGTTGTTCCACAGCTCCGCTATACAAAGTACGGTGGTTCCACAGCTACGCTATACACAGTACTCTGGTTCCACAGCTCCGCTATACACAGTATGGTGGTTACACAGCTCCCCTATACACCGTACGGTGGTTCCACAGCTCCGCTATACAAAGTACGGTGGTTCCACAGCTCTGCTATACAAAGTACGGTGGTTCCACAGCTCCGCTATACACAGTACGGTGGTTCCACAGCTCCGCTATACACAGTACGGTGGTCCTACAGCTCCGCTATACACAGTACAGTGGTTCCACAGCTCCACTATACACAGTACGGTGGTTCCACAGCTCCACTATACACAGTACGGTGGTTCCACAGCTCCACTATACACATTATATTTATACAGAGTATTAAGGGCCCGCAGCTTCCCTACACATAGCATGATGTCCCCACTGCTCTTCTAAAATACTGAATAATGAATCCCACAGTAGCCCTCAGACTGTATAATGGCTCCCGCATTAGTCCCCAAACTGTATACTGGTCCCAGAATTAGTCCCAAACTGAATAATGGCCCATTAGCTCCCAAAACTGTGCAGTATAATGCTCCCCCACATTAGTTCCCAATCTGTATAATGGCCCCTGCATTAGTCCCCAAGTTATATAATGGCTGCTGAAATAGTTCCTAAAATGTATGAGGTCCCCCACACAGTTTTGGGGTCCCTCACACTATGTATATGGTTCCCCCATTGTTTATGATGCCCCCACATCAGACAAGTTTATATAAAAAAAAATTATTACTCTTCTAACCCAGTAACCTGACGAGTCCAGTGGCAAGGCAACGTGCTATAACAGCGGCAAACGTCAGAGTCCCAGCACAGCACGATGACCCAATGTGCCAGGACTCTTACGTCCTCAGCATGTATCGTTCTGTAGACCTGAGGTATAAAAATGTGTAGCCCTGGTGTTAGGCACACGCAGTACCCTGGAGAGTGTGTGGAGAGATAGCAGTTTAATGCTCAATACCCATTCACTCAACATACACTAGACAACCCTTAGGGTAGTGTAGTCACTTGTGAGGGAGTGGTCAGGGTGTATTGGTTGAGTGATTAGAGTAGTCAGTTTCCTGTCTTCGGACAGAGGAGACGTGTGGAGTCTAGCTGGGACTTGGAGGGAGGAAGCAGTCCAGCCTGGCTCTATCCGCAGTTCAGCAAGTGGAGGCAGTAAGGGCGAGATATAGATCACCTCAGCCTGGTCAGAGCTGTACCTCACTTGAAGACACTGATAAAGAAAGAAGAGCTTAGTACAGAATTACTTCAGTCTCCTGTCTAAAGGACAGTGAAAGGTTCAGAGACGTGCTCCTGCCTAGTGGATAACTGAGAGTCTGGAACTAACTCTAAAGGAAGAGAAGAAGGAAGTGATTATACGACTTTTTGCAAGTGTGAGTGTTTATGCTACCAGCGAGGACAAGGCGAAAGGCACAGTGGAAAGATTATTTGAAAAGTGCTTTTGGATTGAAGAAGTCCTGCACATTGTTACCGGTCACTGGGGACCGAAGGATCACTATTAGCTTCAAGCATAGTGGTAAGAAAACCAGAGATTTACCGGACCTTAGGTCGCGGCAAACAGCCCCAAATAGTCAGTACGTAACTGGGGTCAGGGGGAGTGAAGACTTTGAGTCAGTGCACGACAAGACAGGAATTCAGCTCTCTCACAGGAAGGCTCCTACCACAAAACTGACTGGGCAGTACAGCTATGGAATAGCTGGAGTTATAGAGGGAACTACGCTTCAGGCTGGTTGTACTCATCGTGTTGAAAGTAAAGGAGGCCCCTAACTTGTCCAGCTGCTATCTCAAAATACATTCTCCTTGGATCAGCCTCCCTGGGACCTGCCTGAACATCTTACAAGTAAAGGTATGGAAAGACGCTGACCGTGTGAGACTGTGTTATTTATCTGCACCCGACTTCACTAACTTCATAGACTTTGAGGGACCAGTCCCACCTGTAGGGGACCCGACATCTAGCTGCTTCGCCATCCCCTCAGAGATCTACAGCAGCGCTGGTACAAATTACCAGAAGACTACAGGTGGCGTCACGAACTGTATATATATCTATCCCTGTAAATATTCCCCAACATACGCCAGACCGCCAGGGCCACAGACCGAGCCACAGCTACCTGTGACAAATCCCCATAGACTTCCATGGGCTCGGCTCTGAGTACCCCATTGCCCTGGTAACCCACAATTGTGGTGCGTGGTCGAGACAAATTGGCGTCACGAACAGGATGCGAAACTCGCAAAATTGCGAGCCCTGTGTGCCTAGGAGTTGTTTTTGTGAAAAGGACTGTTTGCACTTTTGGCGCCAAAAATCGCCATCTTTGTCGCCATATTCGCGCCCTCAGGCGCTGGGGAGAAGGTGGGCGTACCTTCGTGGGCGTGTACCCCCTGTGGCGCGAAGAAAATGCCTGCCCTCTCAAGTGCTATTACAACATGTGATCCTGCCCTACAGCAAAGGAGGTCCGCTCCTCTTCACCTTCCCTGCGAGGAGGAGGAGACGCAAAACGCCTCCACGGAAGAGACCGGACGTCTCTGGAGGAAGAAGAAAATTTTGGAACATCATGGAAGCAGGACGTGTGCAGCCGAGCAGGGAAGCGGAGGAAGGCAGGCCCCGTGCCCCAGCCAAGCTGCCCAGCACCGGAGTCATCCGTGGTCCTGCACCTGCAGCAAGTATTGCTGGAGGTTAAAGAAGAAAATGCACGCCTGAAAAAGATGGTCCAGCACCAACCTGGATTTGAGAGATCGAGAGACCTCCCCAAAATTTCTTTTGCCAAGGAAAAGGGGAGAAAAAGGGGGCCCCCCCCCAAAAGTCCCCAAACCGATCCACCGGGAAGGGGTGGAGGCAAAGGGGTTTTAGGGGGTTTCCCCCCAGTCCGGAACTCCCCCCCGGGCCCGGGGGCCGCACAGATAAAACCCCCGGGGGGAAAACGGGGGGTCCCCGTCCGTCGTTACCGAGCCCACTGGGAGAGAGGGGGGGGGGGGCCTGGATGACGTCGCCTTTTCCCCCGGGGGAAATTGATGGCAGCGGGGGGGCGAAACCCCGCAGGGGGAAAAAGCGGGGGGTCGCGGAACGTCAGCGGCAACTGCAAGCGATCGCGGACAAGGAGAGGTCGGGAGAAAAGGACCCTGGGGAAAACCGGGCGGGGCAGGGGGGTTACTGGTTCCCCCCGGGAAAAGGGGCGGGGGTTCACCGTGAAGGGGCCTCTCCCCAGGGGTCTTTGTTGTCGCAGGACGAAAATTTCCCACCCCCAAAAAGGCCATCCCGGGGGGAAATTTTTAAAAGGGGAAACATTGTCCGTATACACGGCAGGGGGAAAAAGGGGGTTCCCCTTAACGCCCAACCATCGCCGGACCCCTTTCCCCGACCGGGAAACGTCCCCACCCGCACCCCCCCCGTTCCAGAAAAAGCAGTTTTGGCCCCGTGCCCCGCATCCCCCCCTGAGGCCCAAAAAAATTAAAAAAAAACATTTACATAAAAACGGGCGCCCCCAATTTCCTTTCAAAACCCCTGACAGATCCATTCGTTAACGTGACCAGTTTGAAAAAAAATCGGTGTCTAAAAAGGGGGAAAAATTTCCCCGTTGCCCCCCCTGGGGGTTTTCGCACGGAATTTTTAAAAACTAAAACCCCAAAATACGGGTTTCAGATTTTTTTATTTTCGGGATCTGGGTTTTTTGCATTGTTCCAGCCCCCCGGGGTGGAAAATGTTTTGAAAATTTTTTAAAAAGTAAAAACCCCGGGGAGTTTAAAGGGGGTTTTTACCATAAGTAATGTTGTATAAAGTTTAAAAAAGTTTCCCCAATTTTTGACAAAAAAAAGAGTATATAATAATTTTATATTGCTAACAGTAAAAATCCCCGGTGGGAAATAGGGGAAAAAATTTTGCATTTTTTTTTTTTACAAGGGGAAAATTTTATCTGGTTTTTTGTTAAAATGGCCCCAGGGGGGTTTTGGGGCCTGTGCCCCCCCCCAATTTTTTTTGTATTTAGTTGCTTTTTGGGGTTTATCTTGGTTTACTAAAACCACAAACTCTTGAATAAAAAAAACCCCGGGGTGTGGCACTGAGGGGGGCTGCATTCGGAGTCCTGCAGCCCCCCCGGGGGCCCACGTTAAAGGGGTTTTTTGCGGGTCCTTCACAAGAATACTGTGTATTTATTGAATTTTTGATGCCTTAAAATTTTTGTATTTTTTAAAAATATAATGTTTTGTTTTGCAACGTTAAGCCTTTCCTTCCCCGGGTGGAAAATTTTTTAAATTTTTGTTGGGTTTTTATGCATAAACAAAAGGGGTTTTTTTATTTACAGCCCCCGGGGGGGCTGTTTTTACCCGGGGGGTTTTGTAGCCCGGGGGGGCACCACCAGTACCCCGGAGTGTGTGGAGAAAAAGGCCCTTTAATGCTCAAACCCCCCCATAAAAAATAGACAAACCCCTTGGGGAGTGTAGTATTGTGAGGGAGTGGTCGGGTGTTTTTTGGGTTTTTGTGATTAGATAGTCGTTTCCCCCCTTCGGCGAGGGCGTGTGGAGTTAGCTGGGACTTGGAGGGAGGAAAACCCGCCCCCTGGCTTACCCCCAGTTTAGCAAGGGGGGGCCAGTAAGGGCGAGTAAATCCCCTCACCTGGCCCGAGGGTTCCTCATTGAAGACATGTTTAAAAAAAGAGAGCTTTTTGTAAAAAATTTTTTTCAGTCTTTTGTCTAAAGGACAGTAAAAGGGTTTTAGAAGTGCTCTCCCCAGTGGATAACTGAGAGTCTGGAAAACTCTAAAGGGGGGGAGAAGAAGGAAGTGATTATACGACTTTTGGCAAAATGTGGTGTTTATGTTTCCCCGAGGACAAGGGAAAAAGGGCAGTGGAAAATTTTTTTAAAAGTGTTTTGGATTTAAAAAGTCCTGCACATTGTTACCCCGGGGGCCCGGGGACCCCGGGGGACTTTTGCTTCAAAATAGGGTAAGGGGAAAAAAGAGATTTACCGGACCCCTTTTTTTCCCCGGGGGAAAAGCCCCAAAAAATTCCCGTACGAATGGGGGGGGGGAGGAAGGGGCTTTGATTTAGTGCACCAAAGCAGGGGAAATTTTTCTCTCTCACAGGAGGCTCCTTCCACCCAAAAAGACGGGCGTAAGCAAAAAAATAGCTGGGGTTTAGAAAGGGAAAAATACGCTTAAAGGGGTTGTACTATCGTGTTTGGAAAAAAAAAAGGGGGCCCCCCCTTTTCCAGCTGCTATCTCAAAATACTTCTCCTTTTGGGGGGCCTCCCTGGGACCTTCCTGAAAAATTTTCAAGTAAAGGTATGGAAAGCGCTGACGTGTTAGACTGTGTTTTTTTATCTGCCCCGCTTCCTAACTTAAAAGACTTTTTAGGGGCCCCGTCCCCTGTAGGGGACCCAAAATCTGCGGGTTTTTCCCTCCCTCAGGATTAAGCCGCTGGTTAAAATTTCCCGAAGAATACAGTGGCGTCACGAACTGTATTTTTATCTACCCCTTTTAAATTTTTTCCCAAAATACCCAGGGCCGCCAGGGGGCCCAAAACCGAGCCACAGCCTGTGACAAAACCCCTTTGATTCCCTGGGTGGGTTGAGTACCCCTTTTCCCCCCGGGAACCCCCAAATTTTTGGGGCGTGG